>JAKCPI010022135.1:0-86207 GCA_023213315.1 Euborellia annulipes | reverse complement strand
AATACCTAAGAACGTTAACAATACTTGCCCTGATGAAGGTCGTGATTGACAACCGAAAAGTCGGGGCGAATAAAAAAAATTAAATTAAAATTTTTATTTAATTTCCTGTGGCTGCGCGTCACTCGAATCCTGATTGAATCCCTATAGCCATAAAAAATTTAAAAATCATTTGTATTATGGCTCTAACTGTGAATTCAATTATTTTTGAATTAGCAAGTATTCTTCTCTACTCTCTTCCTTGTTATTTATTCATATAATTAAGAAAAAGTATTTTTTTTTCTTTTGGTTTGCAAATAATAAATAAATCAATCAATTGGACATGAAATTGCAAGAATTAAAAGACGAAGTCTGGGTGACGGATGCTTTATCAGAAAATCAAAAAGAGATGAGATGAGAGATGGGAGCCCTCCGCGCCAACGAGGGATGAGTCACGACTGGTCCAGGTCCAGGGAAAGTCCTCCTCCTCCGCCTCCTCTCAATCCAATTAGGCTTGTAAAAGAAGAAATATTATGTAAATAGAGAGAAATCCCCCTGGTCCCCTCCCCTCCCCTCCCCCCTCTTCTCTTTCAGTCAATTATGAAAGCTAATTGTTTAAGCCGTTCTCTAGGATGGGAAATTAAAACCACAACGGGAACGTATCTGTGTGGCGTGAATGTGTACACAACCAGTTCAGGCATTCAATTAGATCTTTTTAATTATGTTAATGTACGTTAACAAATTTTCTATGAATTTTAAACAGATATAAAAATGCGTTGGACATTTTTTTATTGATATTAGATGTATTTTTTTTTTTTTAATACTATATCTACAGCATAAAAACCGAATTCATATGAGTCTTGTCGGCGAATGAGAATAAAAGTATGATTTGTTAATATGAGTTGGATTTAATTAGAAAAAAAAAAAAGCAAAATAATTTTGTAAATTTTTTTTTTTTAATGTGTGTGCGTGCACACTGAAAGGAATTTGAATTAGTGGGAGAAAATCCAGATGGACTCCCCCCCCACTTCTCTTCTGGTTGCATTCAAAAGAGAGAATAAATTATTTGAACTAAATATTAATGGATGGAGGCGCAGTTTATTCCAAATTAATTTTTATTTTTAATTAACTGGGTGCTTTAAATTTAACACAGACAGACAGACCATGTCTCGGGGACCTCAAAACGTGTAGATCCATCAAAATATCGACATCGAATTTTTGACATATATACAGTATATATG
This sequence comes from Euborellia annulipes, assembly GCA_023213315.1. NCBI lineage: Eukaryota > Metazoa > Arthropoda > Insecta > Dermaptera > Anisolabididae > Euborellia > Euborellia annulipes. The sequence goes on along the minus strand of JAKCPI010022135.1, from coordinate 84,990 downwards.
GACCCTGTTATGCATTAGTGTGTCAAGCGCCAAAAAAATTCAAAATTGAGTTAAGCACGGAATATTGTTTCGAATGCTTTAATTAATAGTATTTTTTATGAATATGTCCTAAGAAAATTTATATTTAAATGTTACTTGCAAAATTGACCAAACAAAATTATATATGGACCCTGTTATGCAATGGTGTGTCAAAGACCAAAAAATTCAAAATTGAGTTAAGCACGGAATAGTGTATCAAATGCTTTAATTAATAGTATTTTTTATGAAATATGTCCTAAAAAAATTTATATTTAATGTTACTTGCACAATTGACAAGAAAAAATTATATATAATCCAATGAAAACAAAAAAACTTTAATGTTGATTTTCTCAAAACTCGGTAGATGGCGCTTGACACACTAATGCGTAACAGGGTCCATATAATAGTCTCAAATTATATTATTATCATACCATGGACGACGTCATTCACTCTCTGTCCATGGTATGATAACAACATAATTTGAGGCATTGTCATGATTAAGCTACATGCAATTGTATGCCCAATATAACTTGGCGAGGATTATTTATATTTGCAGACAATAACCTGGCCCTGAAGATGGTCCCATATGTGACCGAAACGTCGGCCCTGGTTTATTAATAAATTGAAATATAACTAGCTGCTAGCTCATTCATTCTTCCTATTTGAGATTTATTTTATTAAACTCAGAATTTTTATTTATTTAGCTTTAAAACATTTCCAACACCGATTAAGACCACATCCTTTAATTTTCACGCTATTAATTATGATAATAAAGAATGCGAGGCAAGTAATTATTTTTTTTTTTTAATTACAGACTAAAATAAAGAAGAAATTAACGTCACTATTTTTTTTTTTTTAAACATTAGCGTAATTGAAGACAAAATTTTTTAGTTTTGTTTAAACAAATAGGAAGAAGAAATGGGGAGGGATATTTTTATAAATAAATATTATAATAAATAAAAATATGTAGCCGTTGCGTGAGTTCGATATAATAAATGGCCTGTAATCATGTAAAATAAAAAGTTCAACTTGGGTTTTAGGTGGATATATGAAAATGTAAAGACATCCTCTTCCCAGAGTTCTTAGAATCCCATTCAAGGGATCATCGAGCGCCCCAGTTGAGGAAATAATTTCGGTGGTTTGGAGGCTTTTTCAACTCTTTTCGGCTACTGCGGTCATTTAGGGGTTAGAATTTTATTTAAAACATTTAAATCACATAGTACTGATGGCTACCGGGAGACGTTCCACACGCTGATTGCTCTAGATCACCAATCCCAATTCAAATCGAGCTTTCGCGTGGCTTAACACAACGATTGGGATAACTGTTATCTTCTCCGTTTCCAGTTTGCACCCAGAAGGATTAAAAAAAAATAAATAAATAAATAAAATAAAAGAAAAAAAATTCGCCGCAAAAATCTTCCAATAGCTTTTCAAATTCAATGCAAAAAAAAAAAATGAAAATTTCATTTAGTTTGGAATCTATAAAAGGTGTAACTTTATTAAATCAAACAAGAAAGAAGTCTGAGGGATTTTTATCTGAGCATCGCACGGTCTCTATAACTCTTCCAGGTCCATACAGCTAATTGATTAGCTCTGGAGGCTCTTTGGGGCGGGGTGGGGGAAAAAAAACAAACAAGGACCCCCCCGCCTTGGAGGCCTCCAATTACCTGGCGGGCCAGGGGGTGCCTCTCCCCTTCCACAACCCTCTAATTATTTGTTGGGAGAGAGAGAGAGGGATCAAATATTTTTTTGCCTTATCTAATATACCAAATTAATGTCATCTTTAATCAACCCAATACTAATGAATGTAAAATCTAAATAATTTTAATTCGCCAATTTATTAGATGAGAAAAAAAAAGAAATAAAAAAAAAAGAAAATATTTTTCGTTTGCTCTACAGTAGGCCTTTAGTTCAGGACATGAGTAAAAAATTAAAATAATTATAACCAGCGGTCCTGATCTAGGACAAGAGAAACAGCCACCGAGATCGTTATAGTTAAGCAACGTCAAGTCCAAGTATGCTGATCACCGGAAGGTGATCCAACTTGTCTAATATAAAATACAATCGAAAAATCTAAAGTCAAATGGCCTCAGCAATCGAGTGACTTATAATTAGCCTAAATTAAAAAAATACTAATTATTTAATTATTTTAAAATAATAACCTCATCTGACAAATGTATCTAAAAATTAATTTATTTTTTAACTATATACCTATAATATATCACTAAGTTACGAATAGTAATAATTTAGTGAAGTTAATTCCCATAGGTCAAACATCCCATGGAACCCGGAAACTCCAGCCTATCCGGGATTCAGATAACTTGATGCAAAGGGAAATCGTATAAGCAAGAGATCCCGGGGACAAGTGTCAGATGCCATGGGAGTTAAAATAAGTAAATGTTTTAATATTAAGTTGGACTATAAATTGAATAATACAAAAGTGTTGCGAAGTGCTTAATCATACCACATTTTTTTATAACACATAAAAAAAGTTCCCATCATTCTTATTCAAAATTGAATAGAAAATAAGGTGTCATAAAATATTTGCTAATCGAAAGAGTTCTGTGATGTTCAATTCAACAGGAAATTAGGATAGGTGAAAAAAGTGAAGAAAATCTACATCTAGTTGTTTTTCATTATTTTATTCCCACCACGTTGACGTTTCGATCCCGGTTGGGATCATCCTCAGAACATACATAACACCCACCTGTTCTGAGGATGATCCCAACCGGGATCAAACGTCAACGTGGTGGAATAAAATAATGAAAAACAACTAGCTGCAGATTTTCTTCACTTTTTCACCTATCCTGATATTACCAGCTATTAGCCCTACGTATCAACAGGAAATTGATAGAAATAGATTATTTAATATAAAAATTAAATATAATATCTAATTGAGGTGGTGAGAGAGAGAACGAAGGCTGGTATCCTCATAATATCTAAACTTATACTTTTCCCTTTTAATGCTAGGTATTAGATATTACCTAATTTGAAATTTATTTATTGTAAAGTTGATCAAAAAATTAATAATAAATTTATTTTTCTATCTTTCTTGTTGAAATGTGTGAAAGAGAAAGAGAGAGAAAGCAAGCGAAAATAAAATATGACCAATTTAAAAGATAGAAGATGAACAAAAACAAACAAAAAAAAAAATAAAAATAAATAAATCGTTAGGACATGATAAGAAAGGCCATCGCGCTGAAGGAAGAGGAACACGAGCATCTAATAACTCTCACTAACGGAGATAAGATAATATGAAAAGAATCGCCGATCACAGAGAATAAGGGGGATGGGGGGGGGGGTTAAAGGTGAAAAGAGAGAATGGGGGTGAATGGGGATTATCTTATCATAATTACGAAGCCTATTACGAGAGAGAAAAAAATATTATTTTTAGCGTAATTAGGGTTTACTGTTATAAAATAACGTGTTTTTTATTAAATAAATAAATAAATAAATTTACTTTATTATTATTTTTAACCCTTTAATCCACCCAAATAACAAAAATATATGAGGGAATATATGCTATTTATTTTTTTTTTAATGTATAAATGATGTAATGAATTTTTTTATTTTTAAACTCCTCCCCCTCTAGGGGTATAAATAAATCCTTTTTTTTTTTATGAATAAAATTAATTACCTTATCTATATGTGGGTTGAGTGACGTTCGTGTTATTGAGATGAGTTACACGATATAAGTTAAATATTTATTCACTTTATTCACTTAAATAAGCACAGAGAGAAAAGCCACCTCCGATGTGTGGCTTTAGTTGCTTTGCGTTCAACTGAGGTCTTTCTTTTATCTCTCTCTCTTTATAGAAATAGGAAAAAGGATCAAAATAACAATTCCCGTTTTAGTAAAAAATAAATACATTTAACTCTAATCAGATTGAAAAAATATCAATAGGTGATTTAAATCTTGTTTAAACATTCCCACCCCAGCCACCAAACCACCAACCCCTTAATATAAGCTCTTGGTTTTCCCCACCAACCCCTTCTCTTGGTTTTTCTATGTGTTTATTAAAGTGATAAGTTATATAGTGTAAATCAATCCCAATAATACGTCAAACTCAACCTACCCTTTTCTTATTAAAAAAGGTGGCCTAATTAGTATTCTTTTTTTTTTTATTGAAAAAAAAGGGGTTTTATTTATATCACTAGAGCGAGAAGAGAAAATAGAGAGGAGTTAAACGAATTTTTGATAAATTATGTCATTTATACATAAAAAAAATAACTTAAACAGCATATTCCCTCTTCCTTTACTTATTATTAATTTTCACCAGCAGAGTTGAGTAAGGGGTGAAAAAAATAAATAAAATAATTTCAAAATTTATTTTTTGAATTTAAAAAAAAAAAATTTGTGTCACTGGTCGCACCAGATTTTTTTGTGCCGAAATATATTTAGTTTCTGACAGTACAGTACATTTGAATTCAAGATGTAAAATTTATAAACATGGTAGAATATTTATATTTTGTTACTATGGAAACCATTTAACCCTATCTTTCCTATCAAGTATAATAGTAAACTGTGCTTCAAAAGATTTCAATGGCAAAATGAGAATATACATTTAAAGAGCATCTAAAAACTAATTGATTTTTGAATTTTAATCAAAATTGTTGAAGCGAATTTTGAGAAAATCAAAACGGAAAAAGTACATCAGTAAAGTACTAGTACTCTTTGGCCGATTTTGATTAAAAGCTTATTTTCACGATCCAGGAGCCTAGAAAACAAAAAATATATAAAATTTCAACCTCCTAGCTCAATACCTTCATGCTTAAAATTGAACACAGACATACACACACTCAGACAGACAGACAGACCATGTCGCGAAAACCACTTTTTTGGATTCAGGGGACCTCAAAACGTGTATATCCATCAAAATCTCGATATCGAATTTTTGACATGAAACCAATACTTTCTCTCTATATATACGTAGAGTAAGGTGGGGCAAAAGTCCGCAGTTTTTCTTTGGGAATTTTTTTTGACCTTCCTATGAAAGATACAATAAAAATAGGAACATCCCCTGAAAGCCTGGTTAATTGGCTATCTTACATAATTTTTTTGGTTTCCAATTCGGTAGCATAAAAGTAGGAGAGGTATTTAAACAAAAAATTTTTATTTGCGGACTTTTGCCCCACCGAGGGGGTAAAAGTCCGCACTAGCAGGGCAAAAGTCCTTAGGTGCAAACAATTGCCCCTGCAGTGAACAACCGTCACGAACCAGGGTATAAAAAAGACTTAATAAGAAATACATTAGGTATAGGTATGTTTTATGTATTTATTTTATTTATTAGAAATACACAATAGGCCTAATAACAATTAGTCCCCAGTAAGATTGAAGTTCATAACCTGCATAAACATTTCGGGTCGTGCTCGTTTCCCTAGGCACATTAATCCGAGAAAATACTAGGCAGGGGTATTAGAAACCCAGAAAATACTAGGTAGGGGTATTAGAAACTCGAATACCATTGGGTGACATTGGTTCCATTGGAGATCCATTGGACCTTTTGCCCCGTCGAGGCCGCGGACTTTTGCCCCATTTAGCTATTTTCATCGAAGTGTTACAAAAAATTTTTATTGTTAACTGTAGAGAAAAAAAAGGTTTTAAAATATTTATTTAGGGTTATCAGCTTGCAATCAAAGACATTAGACAGTTAGAAAAGTGCATGCTGGTACATGTAGCAACCATGAGAATTTCCATAAATATTAGATGGAAGGTGACAAAAACATAAATTTGCTCATTGTTAACAATCGGCTTCAAACACGTTATTGAATTTCGAATCAGCATCTGTTCTTGTTGTTAGCAACCTAACAAAGTTGTTTAGAACAACGCCAAGTCTACCGGGGATTTTAAAATGAGGATTCGGACTTTTGCCCCGTGCGGACTTTTGCCCCACCTTACTCTATATATTAACATAAATAGAGGTAAGAGAAAGTAAAAGTTAAATAAAGAGGTAGATCTTCTTCCCTTCAAGATGGCGGTCTTATCTCAATTTAGATCATAATGGCGCTTGGTTCTTTTAAGCATAATATGGTCCAATTATGATTACATTTTTAAAAATCATAGCTTGGCCCAGGGGTAGGAAAAATCCCGCTACTTCTAACAATTTTCTGAGATTTTTTCGTCTTTTCAAATAAATAAGTTTCAGATATTTGGCGAAAAATTGTTTTTAAATTCTTTTTTAGACTATTTATTATAGATTTCTCTTTCTCTCTCTTCGTCTTCTTAATTCACAACTCTTATCGGATAATTTACATTTACCTTTTTTTTTCCGAGAAATTCTTCGAATCAACTCATTCGTTTTTTGCATCTTGTTTAATTACACTTTATCTTTGTTTTTTTATCAAAATTATTTCTTTGCACGTTAAAGGAAACTTATTTATGGAATTAAGAGGCCCCTAGCTTGGCATTTTATTGCTAAGATATTTTATAAAAGACGTATATATTCACTTTTAAATCATCATAAATTCATTTGTTTGGTTGCTGAACTGAAAGATATGCAACCCAAGTGACAATCTTACTAATGGACTTTTCGATTAATTGCTACATATAAAATTTTAATTGGAGTTTTTTTTTTTAACATTAAAAAATATTAGATACGCACAGAGGATTCCAAATATAGGCCTATCAAAAAATTGGCTTGCAATTTTTAGTATCCATCTATTTTTGGAATGGAAAAAAGAAAAATGTGGGTAGATTTTGATTATAAAGAAGAAATGAGTAGAGGCACCAAAAATTATTTTCTACCTCAATGAATGCCATCTTCAGTTTTTTTATTATATAAATATAGAGATGATCGAATAATTCAGAATATATAGGGGCAGTTGCAGAATTTTATTAAGGGTGAGAGGGGAAAAATAATGGAGAAGATAGAGCATTTTTGAGATGCTCTTTAAAATGTATATTCTCATTTTGGCATTGAAATCTTATGAAGCACAGTTTATTACTGTACTTTATAGAAAATATAGGAAAAATGGTTACCATAGTAACAAAATATAAGTTAAATATTTTTCTATGTTGATAAATTTTATATTTTGAATTCAAATGTACCATAACAGAAAGTTGTGTGCTGTGCGACAGTCACACCAGATTTTTTAAATTTTAATACCTTCTTAAAGGCTCTCATTCTTCCCCGATAATTGCAGAGATAGAAACTAATAAATAAAGCTACACCCAAACATAGGCACATATGCTGTAGCACAGTAAAGTAAAATTAAGAATTTCATTGTTTAAATAGATGATTGCTTAAAGGTTGGGCCCCCAGGGCTAATTTGGGTGTGGTTATAAAAAAAAAGAAAAAGACAACTAAATTTGTTAAATTTTCTAAATGCCATTTAGCATATAACACGGAAATAACTCATAATTTAATTTGATAGTTACTTAATATGAAGATTAATAATAAAATTTGAAATTTTATTTGATTAAGAAAAAAAAAAAAATAAAATAAATGAATGGGAATATAAATTGGTTAATTAAGCTAAGTAACAAGCCAAATACAATAACATTTTTGAAAAAATAAATAAATTGTTAATTTATTCGTCATTTATAAATGAACAAATAAATAAAGAAATCTGAAAAAATCTTTTTGTTAATTATCCAAATGATTAGAGAGCTAAATGATTTAAAGTTTGAGAATCTAAAATGCATTCCAATATAAAGTGCTTTTCCTCGTATGCCAGGTAACCTCCCCCCTTCCCCCCCCTCTCTCGTTGCAATAAAATACTATAAATTGTAATAAAGATGTATTTTTATTTAAAATATAATAAAACAGCTCTGAAACAGATCAAGTTACGCGTAGCACATATCTAAAATCAACTCAAATCTGGTGTGAATAAACGCACATCACCACAGTTGTAGTGAACTTGTTTAGTTTCAATTAAATTTTTTTTTTAATCAATATGCAAAAATCATTTTGTGGCTAATATAATATGCATACATTTTTGTCAAATAAGAATGGAAACAAAGTTAAAAAGCTAAGTAAGTGACGTCATAGCGAGAAGCAGAAGGAAAACTCGGCCAACAAGTAAGTAATCAAATGTGAAAAGTTGAAGCAAAAAACGAGTTAAAAATTATACCAATGGAGACAATTACAGGCGAAGACCATGAGGTCGAATGAAGAAATATGAGAAGATGGGAAAGATATGCGAGGAAAAAGAATATTTATCAGATTTAAATAAGTTCGTCTTAAATTATCATTATCATCATCATTACTCTATATAAAGAAGCGCTAGCCACTGAGTTCCTGTGAGTAGTGTGTATGTGCCTGTCAATTGGGATTGGCCTGACTAAAAGGAGTTAGAGAGGGAAATTTAAACTTTAAAATTTCCGAACAGTGAGCAAGAATACATTTGATGCATTTGCTCGACGAAGGCAAGCAAGGGGGTCCAGGAGGCCTAACCCCCTGGAAAGTGGCCGAAGGAAGAATGCTAGCTAAATAAAACATTTTTGTGACTGGAAGCAATCAATCCTCTGATACCTAGAACAACAAGCGAGAACTCCACTATATTTAATAGTTCCAAATCAAAAACCCAGTCAATTCGCCTAATTCTAATTTGTCAACTTGTAGTCTTGGTCTTTTATTTGTGCAATATCGAGGCAACCAGAGAGGAGAGCCTCCTCCATTAGCTACGCCCCTGCTCCTCTCCATATGTTGAATGTAATAAAGATATTGAAAAAAAAAGTTGATATTTATTACTTGTAAGAAATAAAAATTACAAAAAGAAGCATAAATAAAATAAGATTTTCCAGGCATAAAATTAAAACATTATCTATCAAAGATAAATAAATCATTTGTCGATATTTTCATTGAAAAAGGAAAATAAAGTAATAATTACTTATTTTATTATTTTAAGGCAATGTCTGTCACTTGTGTAGGTGTTTTTTTATGATACTCTCTGCAATTCTTTGTTTCTTCTTCTTACAACAACACAACAACATGGCATGTTTAAAGAAATATATCCCACTGATTTTTTTTTTTAATTCATAAATCAACTATTTTTTAGATGCTCTTTAAAATGTATATTCTCATTTTATGATTGAAATCTTCTGAAGACCACTTTACTCTTGTTCTTAATAGGTAAGATAGGAGAAATGGTTGTCCTGGTAACAGAATTTAAATCTTTTTCTTTAGATGCCCTTTTAAAAAGTATATGAGTAATATTTTGTGTTAATTGTTTAAAGTATACTTTGATGATGTAATTCAGTTCTTTTTTTATTTTTATTAATTTGATGAATATAATAAAAATAGAAAATATTTTATTGTTTTTCTTTTTTTTCTTTTTTTTTTTTTTTTTATTCCTGTCTTTAATTGTTTCGGAGAAAAATATGAGTTGCCAGGATGGACAGACACCAGGGCCTATATCTATCTCACTTGCACTCATCTTCTCCTTTCTACTCGTTTTAAATTCACTTGCCGGCTCTTCCTTTCAAAGAGCCAATGTTAAATCCCTTTTGGGATTTGCATGTTAATTTCGAATCAAAAGGGGGGTCCCCTTTAGAATTTTTTACACATTTAAAGAAAAATTTTCCAATTGTTATGAAAATTTGTATTTATTTAGGATTCTCTATTGAGTATAAAATGTCCAAATGTGAGATTAAAATTTTGAAAAATAACCAGAGTTTATTTCAAGCAGTCAATATTTAAAATGCAAGTTTGATTTGAAACTAAGGTGCTATGGGAAAATAAATATATCTCGACACAAAAAATCTGGTGTGACCAGCACGGTGCACAACTTTCTCTTACCGAAGGGTGTGTGATGTGGGCCAGTCACACCAGATTTTTTATTATGAGAGCATTTGGCTTACAAGAGAAATTTATTTCACTTGAATTGGATACCAACAGGACCGTAGACAGACGTTAGTGACGGGCCCCGGGGCTACCAAATAATACAGGCTTCAAAAGATTTCAGTGGCAAAATGAGAATATACATTTTAAAGAGCAACTAAAAAAATAATTTAAGAATTTTAAATAAAATCGTAGATTTATATTTGTTATATTAATACCATCTATAAATAAAAAAAAGGGAGTGGGATGGGTTGAAATTTCAATTAATATAAAAAAAAAATTATATATCAATATAATTTTGTAATAAATAAAGATTCAGTAAATTAGTTTTTTTTTTTAATATGTAAATAGAAAAAAAAATAATTAGGAAAGCAAGATGGCGTAGGGTACCTGGGTATGGATGGATGCAAGCGAGCGTTTTGAAGGAAGCCTTGGATGGAGTTGAGATGGTTGGTAGTCGTCACTCAGGTAGTCAAGGTGTGAAGAGTGTTCAGGTAAATGTTCAAACATGAGCACAAACTGAGGAAAGTGTGGGTTCAACTAACACAATCAAAGGTAGCTTCTTTTATTGGATCAAACAAGCACAGATTTGATATTTAACACTTGCCGTCTTCATGGCGACTGATGAGAACGGCAAGCAGCGAGAGAGAGAGAGACTTGATGCCAACACCCGCCTAAAAGAGCCGCTCTGATTGGTGGAGCGGTTTTCACTATCGGCCAATTACAAAAGGCTTAACAAATACACATGCCAGTTGGGTAAAGGAAGCATGCAAATGTGACGTCATAATCAAATGAAAAGAAACACAGGTTTTCAATGGCATGGCACTGGCGCAAGACTTACATATGACGTAATAATCAAACAAGGGCGGATACAAGACGGGGTGGAGTAAAGGGGGTAATCCCCCCCCCCCCCCCGGGATTCGAGAAAAATATTTTTTTTAGGAATTAGATTTTATTTTAAATATAAAATTTTTAAAATTAATACTTAAAAATTTGAATTGTATTTATATTCTGGTAAACAAGTACAGAATGCACAAAAATTGTGTGCTGTGCGACCAGTCACACCTAATTTAAATGAATAAAATTTATTAAAATCTGGTGAGACTAGTCGCACAGCACACAACGTTCTCTTACCTTCTGTAATCGAAAGTTGTGTTCTGTGCTTGTCACACCAGATTTTTTGTGCCGACATATAGGCTATTTAGTTTCCGACTGTACGGTACATACGAATTTCAAGATGTAAAATTTATAAATAATGGTCTTGAGAGGATTTAAATGGCAAAATGAGAATTGGATTCATGTCAAAAATTCGATGTCGAGATTTTGACGGATATACACGGTTTTAGGTTCCCTGAATCCAAAAGAGTGGTTTTCACGACATGGTCTATCTGTGTGTCTGTTTTCAATTTTAAGCATGAAGGAATTGAGCTACGAAGTTGAAATTTTATATTTAAGTTAGACACCCCCCTGAAGCGTGAAAATAAGCTTTTAAACAAAATCGGTCAAAGAGTAGCCTACTAGTACTTTACATTGAAGTTTTAATCATGAAAATTATTTTTTATTAGAATTTTAAGGTTGGCGCGCAAAGGACCGGGCCCCCCTCCCAACTCCAACCTCACAAACCCAGCATACTAATTAATTTGCATAATATTAAGACCATTGCGAATTGTTCTGTGTTAATTGCTCTGAATGATGATCTTAAACAGGACCGAAATGTCAGCTGTGAGGGGAAATAAGCCAATAAACTATAATTAGCTGCTCTCTCTTTTATTCTAATTCTATTTCATCAACAGAACCAGCTATAAAACTTCGAATACTAAATATATTTAATTTTACTGAAAATATTCAATCAGTCTTATGAGAGAGCATTTATCCCTAAAGACAATGCATCTGAAGATATTCCAAATCACCACCCAATTTATTTTGATACCAATAAACCAATAGAAAAAAGAGTAGATTTTTTAAAAATTTGTTTAAGGTCTTTTTCGGCATCTGGGGCCATTTAGATTCCGTCTCTATTTATTTCAATTGATTGGTTTTCAGGGCCACAGGCAGAGGGCAGGGAGGGCTATATCCCCTGAGCCCGAGCCCTCCGAGGGAATTAAGTTATTATTTTCAAAATTTATAGACCCAAATTGCCTTTCCAATCAAATGATGTACCTAGTAAGTTGAGTGCCAAATTTAATGTAGTGATTATAACATTGTTTTTTTTTTTTTAATATTCAATATTAAGTGTTTAATGAAAACTGTTACAAAAATAGAAAAAAAAGATATTTTGTAAAAACAAAGAAATAGAAAACAGACCTCCTTATAGAATATAGACTTTCTAAAGTGACGATGTGATCATATAGGCCACAAGCTAAAATACCAATGATTACTGGTCGATTGCCAAAAAAGAAATAAAGGCAAAAGTTTGGAGCGATATTAAAAAGATTGAGAATATAGAAACACTAGCGAATTCTAGGAGATTATTTAGGAATTAAATCCCCATTAAAACGAATCCACGACACGATCAGACACTACTTGATTCATTCTCCTTTTTTTAATTGCAAATGATTAATAATTCAATGACAAATCGTAATAACGATAAAGGAGCGTGATTTTCAAGATTAGAATAGCCTAAGAATATAAATAAATATATTTCATTATTCCAAAAGAATAATAAAAATATCTTGCTATGTGGTCTGTAATAAATTATTAGTGGAAAGAAATCGACTTAACATTCATTTAATGTCTAATTAACATATTAAGTATAAAATTATACAAAAGACAACATTTAAAATAGTCTCTGATAAAATGGAAATTAAAAATTATTTTTCAGAAGAAAAATTAAACCATCCGACCGGCTGGCAGCCATATTTATTTAATAATATTTTAAGAGTGTTGTTGATAGAATCCTACCTCAGGGTCGAGCCGTTTGAATTCGATGTCGTCCTCGTCGACTTCAAAGTAGAGCTCGGTGGATGTGATTGAGACGATGCCGGCGGCGACGATGCCCGGTGCAACCAAACGCGCTTTTGTTGAAATATTCACAGGACCTGGAAACATTAATAAAAATTAGAATTTTAAATTTCTTTTTTTTTTTCAAAATTTATATAATAAATTCTATAAGATTTTTATCAAATATTTTATAAAGCAAGCAGGGAATCCTATTTATTGCAATTATTTTTACTTTCTACCTTCTTACCTATATGAAATTATATATTAAAATATGAATCGCTTACTGCAGAAAGGCAACATGTCCATATAGTCGGAGAGCTGGCGACAAAAATGGGCAAGAGTTTTCTGAAGGCTAATATTTTCAGAATAGTTTGCATTTTAGTGATGGAAAGTCAGCACTTGCAGTACCGGGGCCTTTGGAGAGAATAAGCCGGTAAAGTTGCGGGAAGATGGTTTTTTGCAAATGTCTCGAAAACTATGCGGTTTTCCGCAAAAATTCATCTATACAAAAATAATCGATATTAAATTACAAACAAAAATGGTCTAGTACATAATCAGGCTAAAGTGAACGGTCCGGGAGATTTAGAGGGGTCAAATTTGATGGTTGTCATGGTATTAAGGTTGTTCGGACATTAAAGCACTTTGGTAGATTAAAAGCTAATTTTTTAATATGTTATTAATCACTATCAAATACGTATAAAATAAAATTTTGAAGCAGATCTGACACAGGGTTATCGTGTAATTAATTTTTAAAAAATTGAAATTTAACATGTAGCCTATGGGGAATAACGACGAAACGCACACATATCGAATTATATAGCCCCCTCCTGCAATAGATACAAAAACAAAAAAACTTACATTTTATTAATTCACTTCCGAGGAATACGTTAAAAATAAAACCAAAAGTTTCTGCCGACCGCTTTTAAAGATATTTTAACAAGAAAGTCAAAAAAATTCTCCAAAATGACAGTCGCTAATATTTAAAAATAATGAATTCTCGAGAGTCAGACCAGCCTGGCAACGTCGCATAGCATAAGTGTCTTATCTCTATGTCAGATACATTTTTTTTTTTCAATTTTACAATATTTTTTCTCGCAAATCGTCCATTGTGTTTAAACTGATTTGCATTAAACATTGTAATATATTAAATAAAATAAAATTTAAGGCGTTTAAGATTTAAAATAGATAGTTGATGAATGCAATGTTGCCAGTTCTATATTACGTGAAAAACTGCTCGAGTCAAAAGTCACTCATTTATTATTTTTGGTAATTAAATTATTAACTTAATCCAATTATAAACTTTGATAGGTCACGACTAAATTATAATAAGGAATTTTGGCATTCAAATTTTTAATTTTATTTAAAAAAAAATTTAGATTTTATTATGACTTACGATGTACTATCCGAACAACCTTAAGATATAAATATTTTTCTATCTCCTTTCATATGAATTATAAATTTTACCCCTCTCTATCTCCCGGTTCGTTCACTTTAGCGTGATTATGTACTAGACCATTTTTGTTTGTAATTTAATTTCGGTTATTTTTGTATAGATGAATTTTTGCAGAAAGCTGCATAGTTTTCAAGATATTTGCGAAAAACCATTTTCCCGCAACTTTACCGGCTTGTTCTCGTCAAAGGCCCCGGCACTGGAAGTGCTGACTCTAGAGCAGTGGTTTCCAAACTTTATGTTACCACGCCTCCCTTAAAAATATTCAATCCTATGACGCCTCCCCCCCCCCTCCCATTTTATAAAACAATACAAAAACAAAAATTTTTAATGCTAAAAAATATAAATTTATATAAAAATATATTTTTAATTTATTTTTGTTTATATTAAAACTAGCAATCATTTGGAAAATTGGTCCTGGTGACCAATATTCGCGCCTCCCCTTAGACTAGTCCGCGCCTCACAGTTTGGAAAACGCTGGTATAAGGGTATTTTATGACTGGTGGAATTTGTATCATGAATGAAAGTTAGAAGAAAACGCAACCAGAATTTTTTCTATAAAAATATATTTTAACAGCTTACGTTTCGGCCTTGGTAAAAGCCATCCTCAGATGACCACTCCGAGAATGGCTTTGACCAAAGCGGAAACGTCAGTTGTTAAAATATATTTTTAAAGAAAAAATTCTGGTTGCGTTTTCTTCTAACTTTCATTCCTGAAGAAAAATATTTTTCTCAAATCTTATTTTCACGTCCTAGGGGGGGGGGGGGGTGCCTAACTTAAATATATAATTTCAACATCCTAGCTCAATTCCTTCATGCTTTAAAGTAAACCCATACAGACACACAGGCAGAACATGTCGCGAAAATCATTTTTTTGGATCCAGGGGCCTCAAAACGTGTATATCCATCAAAATTTCGACATCGAATTTTTGACATGAATCCAAACACTTTCTCTCTTTAGGCCTATATAGGCCTATGTATATTAACTTATACATATAGGTAAGAGAAAATAAAAATTCAAATCCGAATTGAGATTAGTTCTATATACAAAAAGATGCGGTAACTCACCCCAGTAAAATTCTAAGTGGACTAATCATATCTTACTTTTCTACCTACAAAATTCTGCAAGGGTTCAATGGGTTCCTAAGTTACCCAGCGTTATTATTATCTGTTTATGAGAGTTTCGAAATCTTCAAAAATTAATTCCGCCCCAGTAATAAAAAATTTTAGAATAACATTAAAATGTTTCTACCCCACTATCCTATTTGCTAAATATTGAATATAAATTTTAACTCAAACGGAATACACTTATTTTTTAGTAAAAGTATTAAAAGACATTAATATCTTTGTGCATTATAGGTGATGGGGCATTAACCCCCCTGGTTAATTACCTCCCCCCTCCCCTTTAAGGAAATGCGAGCCTTCACCGCGAAATTACTCTCAAAATAATTTGAATACATTTATAAATAATTATAATATTTTAATTTTTATTTTATTTTGAAATTATTTTATTTTAATTTTCAACCCTTAATCCACCCCTGTGTAATTAAGGAAATTTGATTAACAAAAATATATGTGTGTAAGTGTTTGAGTAAGAATGAGAAAAAAGTAAAAAGGTGTTTAAAAAAAAAAAAGATAAATAATAAAAAAATAATTTTTTTTCAAAGACACCTACACTCCCTCTCTCCATTTCAACAGCTTATATTCACCCTCTACCCTTAGTGAAATACAAAATATTTAATTTCATATTCAATAGAATCGTTTTTCGCAGTCAAATTATTTGTTTGTATCATTTTTTTTTTTTTTTTTAACGATAAAATGCATAATAATTACCTTTAATAAGACACTCAAGAGGGTGTGCTGGCTGACGGTGAGGTCAGGGTGGATTACACTATATTAATTATTCACTTTGATTCACTTTAAACACAAAAAAAGAGCAGCGCCTGCAACCCGGCAACGCACTCGACTCGACTGACCGAGAGATTCGACTCTCTTATCTTTGTTTTGAAATAAAATAGATGAAAATAACAATTCCCTTTTTATTAAAAGTAAAAAAATACCTTTTGCTCTAATCTAACTATATTTAGAGATAAAAAAAGAATGTCAACAAGTGATTTGGAATATTCCAAGGCCTTTCTTAAATAATCAACCCCCCCCCCCCACCCTCCCCTAATCAAAATAATAATCAACGCTATTTTTTTGAATGTTTTCTATTTATTTGGCTTCGATTTAGCTAAAATAAATTTAAAAAACATTTTTCTCAATTTTTCAACCCTTTATCCAATCCTAATAAATAAAATAATTAACAATGCTATCGCCTTCGGCGAGCTTCGCGTCTTGTCAGAAAAAAATTAAAACCCTGAAAAACTTCCCTGGATCCGCCTTTGGCAGCGGCGTA
This sequence comes from Euborellia annulipes, assembly GCA_023213315.1. Classification (NCBI taxonomy): domain Eukaryota; kingdom Metazoa; phylum Arthropoda; class Insecta; order Dermaptera; family Anisolabididae; genus Euborellia; species Euborellia annulipes. The sequence goes on along the minus strand of JAKCPI010022135.1, from coordinate 68,402 downwards.
ACCAGCCTTTGAGGGCGGGGGGCGAAGCTCAACTAGGGCGCCGATTTTCCAGGGGGCTCCGCCCCCTGGACCCCCGTGCTCGCCTTCGGCGAGCAATTGCCCGCCTTCAGCGGGCAAATTTCTTGCATCCTGTAATTTCCTCAGCGAATTTGGGAAACAAATGAATTTGTTTAAATTTACATGTTTTTTAATGACACCTGTATGATTTTGTTTTGATTTTTCTTTGCTTTTACGAAAAATGTCGTTTTCTTCTGTGATTATTTCAAAAACTATTCAGTTTTCGGAAAAATATCAAAGGATAAAAAATTTTTAAAATTGAGTATTTTATCATAATATAACAAAGAAATTGAAAATTTCGAAATTTCTGAAAAATCATATTAGGTAAAGTACTACTTCCAAGTGACGTATTTACTCCAAAAGTTGATAGAAATCTAAAATTTTAGTGTAAGGAGCACATACCAAATTTCATCTATCTAGCTGCTTTGGTGTTTAAGCAATCTCATGTTCACACACACACCCAGACGTAATTCCAAAAGAACATACGAGAAAGTCTCGGGGAAGACATTCCCCATATTTTTTTTTTTCAACACACTTTTTCCCATTCACACTCACACTCACATGCACACAGTCTTTTCGGCAACTTAGGCCATATAAGACTTTGACTTTGACATTTGGTATCCAAATGGCTTAAATAAAATCATCGGACTGCCCGGGATCCGAACCCCCGATTAGAGCCCTGCACGGGTACGGGTTGGCCCGTAGGCCCGTTACCCATGAAAAAAATTACGGGCGGGTACGGGCGGGTAGCAAGTCTAAATAAACGGGTTCGGGCGGACGGGCATGCAAATGAAATTTTATTTAAAAATTGCTAGACATTCGTTTATTCATTCACTAAATCTCGGGCGGGCCTGAAGAATGGTAAAAGCCCTTTCATTTTGAGAAAATCGAATAAAACTGAAAAACTACACCAGTAAAATACTAGTACTTTTTGGCCGATTTTGATAAAAAGCTTATTTTCACGGTCCCGGGGGCTGTTTAACTTAAATATAACATTTCAGTCTCATAGCTCAATTCCTTCATGCTTAAAAAAATTTTGAATTTCAAAAAATTAAATATTAAGGCTTATACGAATCCTGAGTAAATCTCCACAGCCTTAAAACATCAAATTAAGGCTTATATACTGCAAAATAAAAAAATTTTAATTATAAATCCTCTATATACGTTATTTATTATTTTTGGAATTAAATCCATTTAAAATAGTAGAATTCAAGTTGTAATATAATTTTAAAAGAAAACAATCAATTTTTAAAGACAATCGATGAAAAGAATATGATAAAATCACATTCGGTGGGCTATATCTTAGAGGCCGTAGGGCGCCTATGCCGGTTTCGGGGGGCGCCAAGGGCTCGATGCGCCTGGGGCGGGGGGCTCGCGCCCCCCTCGCCCCCCCTGGTTACGCCACTGGCCTTTGGGTTTTACACATAGTATAATTTTCTAGAATGCGTCTTACTTTAGGCCAGAGTGGTTTCCAAACTTTATGTTACAAGGCCTCCCTTAAAAATATTTAATCGTTTGACGCCCCCTCCCCCACATACATTTAATAAAATAATACAAAAACAAAAAAAATACTAAAAATATACATTTAGGCCCTATATAAAAATATTTTTTTTATTTATTCATATTTATTATTGGTGGCCAATATTCGCGCCTCCCCTTAGACTAGTTCCCGCCTCCCTAGGGAGGCGCGCCTCACAGTTTGGAAAACGCTGCTCTAGAGTATCTTTCCATTACTAAAATACAACCTATTCTGAAAATATTAGCCTTCAGAAAACTCTTGCCCATTTTCCTCGCCAGCTCTTGCTAACATTTTAAAATTTTTCAGGAGAGGCAAAAAACTGTTTAAAAACATAATTAAAGGATTTTAAATGATGAATTATGAAAACTGAAGCCATACTATTTGGTGGACAAGTGCCTTTTATGCGGTAAACGATGTTTATACCTATTCAAAAAACTGAAAACGGACTAGTTGTCTTTCTGAAGGAAGCGATTCATTTGGAGAGAAAATCAGTCAAAAATTTGAAGTCACTTTCTAATGTGGGAAGACAAAGAAATTTGAAGGACAATGTTCAGGAAAAATACTGGATTCCCCTAATTTTCAAAAAGGAAGAATTTTCAGAATTTGCCCATTAGAAAGCATTGAGTCTGCCTTATGAAAAATGGAAACCAAATGAAAAATTAAAGCCAATTAATTAAAATAATTAAATCTCTCAAACAAAAAATAATAAAAATTGTTATATAAATACATTTTTATTTTTTTAGAGAGATCAGGGATGGGGCTCGGATTGGATCAAGACAGACAGACAGACTGACACTCCATCATTATAAGACTTATATACCCATATATAGATTTTTTAAATATAAGAGATTAATTAATTTAATTAATGAGGGTGTTGTTAGATTTGTGACTCTTCGCGGCCCTCCTACGGGCAATCCATGGCCTCCCAATTTAAGAAGCACTGGTCTAGATCTTCTTCAAAGCCAGTATAATTAAAAATTTAATGTAACTGCGACAACAGTGAGGCTGTTAAAATGATACTTTGCTCTGAGAATGGTCTAAACCTGGAGTTAAAACGTCAGCCATGAAGGCATTAATTTGAATAATATAAAATTGCCTGGACATAGAGAAACAAAAACAAGCATTACCAGTAAGATCAACGTCAAGATCTCGATCATCAGCTAATAATTCACTATCGTCCATAAGATCAGCTGATTGGACGGCTTGTTGTTGAGCTTGTTGAGCTGCAGCTGCAGCGGCTGCTGCAGCTCCATGATGATGCCCCCGTGTAGCTGCTAAATGAGCATGAAACTCTTCACGGGCTTGAAGAATGGCATCTTCAGGTGCTCCATGCTCTAAAGCAGCTTTTAGAGTGGCCTCCGGATGACTTGACCCTAGCGGATTATGTACAAATCGTTTTCTTCTCCGGGCGTCATCCTCCCACGCATCTAATTTCCAATATTCGTTTAATCTGCAAAAAAAAAATCAAGAATTATTATTAAGTAAAAAAATTAATTAAGCCAGTTTTTCCACAAAATAATTGAGAGCAAATAACAAAACGTAAAAAACTTTTAAAAATGTCTTAATATCCTAAATAAACTGATAGCGCGTGACCCGTAGCTCAAAGAGAAGACACAAAGCTTCTCGGGCCTCGGTTCGCGTCCCGTCCCATGCGAGAATAATTTATTTCATTTGAATTGATTACCAATCATTTGAAATAAATAGGAATGGGGTCTAAAATGGACTTAAATGCCGAAAAAGATGTATAAAATGAATAAAATAAAAAAAAAAAAACTGATATGAATATTATTTTATTATATAAGCTTGCTGAATAAAATAGTGGGACAGTATAATTAAAAAAAAAAAAAAAAAAAAAAAAAACGAAAAATTAGTATGAGAAATAAAATAAAATGACCGTAGTCAGGAGGATTTGGTTTATATGAGAGGCCAACACCCATCCTCCTTCTTCAAAATAAATAAATAAATAGTGTAAAAAATTTAAAATTAGAAATAATAAAAAAAATATTTGTATTCTTTATTCATTTGGTAGAGGGGAATAGGTGTTAATTCCTCGAATTAAACCTCCAAAAAAAAAAAAATAAATAATTATGAATTGTTGTTATCATAAATGTCATTTCCCTGGCCTTAAACAGTATTTAAAATAAGATTGAATTAATTTTTATGATATAGGTAGAGTTACCATACGTCCAGATTTGGAACACGTGTCCGGATCTGAGACATGTCCGGATTTTATTAATATGAACCGAAAATGTGGCCAAATTGGGAAATTTTACTCCGCGCCGCTTCTTGGTTAGTTGGTTTTGCTTTTTTTCTAGTCTTTTCGGCATCTTAGGCCATATAGACTTTAAAAGATACAAATTATTTACAAACGATTCATATTAGGGGACTCCGCAAGGGCGTCCGCAGGATTTTTTGCAGGGGGGCAAGTCACTTCCAGATAAGTTAAAAAAAACGTACTTTGATATTAATAATGTTATACATCTCTTAGTATTTAAAGCTTTCTCACCGCGGCAAGGTCGATGTATACTGAGAAGGGTTTTTTTGTATTTTTTTTGTTTTATACATTTTTTTGTATCATTTTAATTTTCCAGAGGGGGCAAATGCCTGGTTGCCCCCCTGCGAACGCCCATGGGATTCAGGCACATTTATTTATACCATTTGGTATCCAAATGATTTAAATAAATTCATTGGACTGCCTGGGATCCGAATACACGCCCCGTGGCTTCATTATTGACATTTGTCAACAATTTTAATCATCTCGGGGGGAGGGGGGGGGTGTTTGACTTAATTATAATAAATTTGTTTATTAACCCATATTTTTTAATTTAAAAAACTTATAAATCAAGCTAAGTTTGATAATATTTTTCACGTCTCAGAGTAGCTAAAAACGCAGATTTCAGTGCCTAATTTTCATTTTTACATACCCCCCAGACCCTCTGTAGACGTGTGTCCGGATCTGGTCTTAATAAATTAGGTAACCCTATATATACTTATTTTTTAAGTAGAAAATAATAAATGTAATTTTAAATTGAAACGAAAGATGAATCTAGATTTAGAATTCTTTATATATGATAAAAACTTACTTTGCTTGATGTGGATCAATATAACCCCAAGCTCCATGTTTATTGCTCATAATATTTCTAACTTTCTCAAGAAGTCTCGATGCTATCACATTATCTCTTCTTCTTGCTGCTGTAATCAAATGATCACACATTCTTTCCTCTTCTCGGCGTTCAAGGACCGTTTGAGCACATTGCGACTGTTATAGAGGAGAAATGAAAAATAGAATTAAAAAAATGTAATAAATAAAGTGAAAATAAATAAAAAAAATACCTCAAAATCGGCATGTTTGAGAACATCATCCGCTCGCATTCTATTGAGAATGAATTCAGCCTCGTTAGCAACACGAACGATATGATCTTTCATCGCATGCGATAACAATCTTCCTTCATTGATTAATTCAATAAATGCAAGACCTGCGTGTTTTTGTAACGAATTTTGCCACTCTTGGGAGCATAACAACATAACAAGTTCAACTACGGAATTACTATTCTTGAATGTTGTTAAACCTATAAGCAAATGTTTTCGTAAGTAAAAAGATTTTAATAATAAAATTGTGAAAAAAAGAAAAAATATTACCTTTTCCTTCCATGAGAAGTTCTTGGCCATGAGATCCAACGAGGGTCTTTGATAAGAAAGGCGCAAAATCGACCATTATTTCTCGTAATAACGGACAAACGGATCCAAGAGCCATTTCTAATTTCTGCGTGAGGGAGGCTTCTCGGGATGGTGTAGGAATTGGAAGGTGTTCCATTAAAGGTTTAATAGGGAGCTCTTCAGGTCGAGCATGGCCTGTTCCTGATCCCGGTGCTGATGGAACAAGGGCAGTGGCAGATCCTGAGGCGTCAGGCACTCGAACGACACTGATTTCAGCTTGAGGCTTTTCACCTCTTGTGTCGTGTAAATGGGATTGGATGTTGCCTTCAGAATCAATCATTGCTAAAATAAACAACAAAAAATAATTTAATTAGTATAATCGGCGGATGCGAGATGTTGTGCTTATTGCATTGGGCCTGCGCCCTTGTATAAGGGTAGTCCACCCGCCACGAAAGCGTGCAGGTCCTGGTTCGACTCCAGGGGATGCAATTTTGCCCAATCTTAAGCACAAAAATATCTCGCAAAATTTGCTATCTTAAACGATATATTGACTGGCTAATGAACAGTCTATTTGAGCATTGATCCTTTTCAAACAAGGCTCAACTTACTGTTAGTCAAAAAAAAAAAAATAAAATATCTTTATCAATTAGCATACCTCTTGAATGTGCCATATTATGAAGATTCCTATGCTCTTCTTTTGAAGTCTCCCGATCTCCATCCTCATTTAAATTGACATCCGTCCAGCTATCCTCAGCTACGTTCACATTAGCTGCTTTGTTATCTTCTAGTAAAATATCTCCATGGTCCGATATTTCGCCAGCTAAGCTTGTTTGATGATTTAAAGTATGATTGACTTCTACAATGGTCGAATCGAGGTGACTCATATGTCCGCTCTATTAAAATAAATACAAACAAAGCATGTTAAAATAAAAGGGATAATTCCATATGAATCATAATAACGAAAACAACATGCTTAGAAAGTAAAGAAAAATAATAATAATAATAAATTCAAAGATCAAAGATTTATTTAAAACGTAGGTTATGGATGATATTCTATTTACTTGTATGTGTATATATATATACTCCCAAAATACCAGTAAATATACTACCGAAAACGATCCTATCCGTTCCAAGCAGACTATACACAACTAATCTAGAAATAAAATTTATTTATTTTTTTTTTTTTTGAAAATTGCAGATGGCATGATTATTGCAACTTCTTCGCTGATTTACTGATTATAGGTAAGTTAATTAGTACGAGGGTCATTCGGAAAATAAAGAACGTTTTTGTCTATAAGGCACGTCATTTGGGGAGGGGGGGGCCCTCAAGCCAGGAACTTTTGTCCCCCCCACCCCCCACCCCCCAAGGGAAGATCCAGAGGTGTTTCTCGGGAGGGGGGTAATCTAGTGTGACTCGTCGCAGAGCACACTATTTTTTCTTAATTTCGGTAATTTAAAGGCGCATTCTGTACTTGTTTGCCAGAATATAAATACAAATCAAATTTTTAAGTATTAATTTTTAAAATTTTACATTAAAAATAATTTTTTTTTCCAAAAAAGTATTTTTTTTCAAATCTGGGGGGGAAGGGTAATTACCCCCCCCCCCTTGAATCCCCCCCCCCCCCCACTCCCCCTAACCCCCCCCCCTCAAGCAAAAACTGAAATGACTGATATAGCCTAGATAGATTTTTTTGAATTTCTTTCCATTGTTAATTTTTTCCAATACACACTTTAAAATTAAATCTTTGTTTAAATAAATCTTTGATTTCCAAGAGGTACAGTGTTTGGCAAAGTTACAATACACCTATAATTTATCTATATGTGATTATTTCATTATTTCGAAGATCTTTATTTTTTTATTTTTTTATTTTTTATTTTTTTTTTTTTTATAAAAAAACAATGAAATAATCATTTATAGAAAATGCATGAGTCGACTTTAACTCTAGTACTCACTGCATATAACAAAATATACAAGTATACAAGGACCAAATGAAAGAAACCAACAAAAGACAACAAACAGTTGAGATCATCGTTAGTTACAAGTCGAATAAAGAAGATAGAGAGAGAGAAAAAAAAAAGAAAATAGTGGGTTTAGGCGTGCACGATGCAATCAGTCAGTCAGGCAGGCAGCAGGCCATATCCAGGGCTCAAAGAATTAGGGAATCAAGGAAGGGAAGAGGGTTAGGGCTACCTTATTATTAAGATGGCTGTGTGGCCGATAGCGCGTCGGAAGCGGCTCGGGGGCGTCCACGTCGTAGGTTGTAACGTGGTTACTCAGCGAAGCAGAGGCGCGAGTTCGTACATTCTGTATGTTATATACGGTACATGTACCCCAAGAGAGAGGAAGCACGCCAAGCAAGGAATTAAGGGTTTGTTTGATCAGTCTGGTTACTTAATGTTAGTATCATAGATATCCACCCATCAACTCAAATCAACCACCAATTATTAAATAAATTAAAATATTAAGTCAAGACGCTCACCAGGCAAGGGGGAGGATCACCTCTCGCTTGGAATAATATAAAAATTTCATTTATTCTCATTGGTTTATAAAAATTTATGAAATTCTCTTAGAGAGAAGGCAGCCATTAGGGAAAAAGAGCAGTAAAAATGAAATTTTAATTATATTTTTATCTAATTATAGATAAATAAACAACACAAGGTTAAGTTTCAAAGGATTTTATTCTGAAGATGACGTATTAACGTCGAAATGTGCATAAGTCTTTTGGAACTTAAAGTTGTACTATTTATTTATCTATAGTTAGATGATAATTTAATTTAATTTAAAAATGTTTCAACTAGTGGCAACGTTGAATTCTTTGGATTATATTTTTTTCTTCAATTCTTTTTGTGGTGATATCGACGTTTTTTTTCAACTGGCTGCCTTCTCTCTCCGATCAGTCCCAAAAAAAAATTGGTTTAATTTTTACGAAATTAGGTGTCAAAATGAATTAAATTTTTTTGCAAGAAAGAAAATATGGGCGCTGATAGATAGAGAGAAAACACTAACCAAATACCCATGATGATCCGCGCTTATTCTCTCCTATTCTCTGATTACGCCATTGGCATTCACACACACATCAGGGGCGTATATAAGGGGAATCTCTATACAAATGTTCGGAAATATGCCCAATATCTATATTTTTGTTTGAAAAAGTGCATCGCATAAATAAAAGAAATAATTTTTTAATAAAACTTTTGTCTTTGAGAAAATTTTTCTTTGAGAGGAAGGCCCGGGGTACCTCGGAGCTGAGGTATATCCGGTATTTAAAAAAAAAAAATTTTTGTGTATGGGGGAGGGGGGGGGGGTATTTAAAAATCAGTTCAGCCCCCCCCCCCCCGAAAAATGTCTATATACGCCCCTGACACACATATATTCATACAATAGAAAAAGAAAAAAAATTTTGGACAAAATTAGAGAAATTTTAGTCAAGAGAAAAACATTTAGAAGAGTAAATTAAATTAGCCTCTATTTTTTAAAATATTTTATTTAGCCTAGATAAAAGATTTTCAAGTAAATAAAAGATATTTGAATGAAATTTTTATTGTATATTAATTGTCTATTTATTTCAAAGATGATAGAGAAACGCTCTTTGAACAAATATTGACATTTTTTTAAGTTTAATCCGCAAACTAACAGATATATTAATAGTTAGTATTTATGAAGGCCTTTATCTTTGTTGTGTTATAGCTCTGAAGATGGTCTTGACCAAGACCGAAATGTCAGCTTAAATACTAGCTGCCCCATCTATAAATCCACTTTTCTTAATATATCAATACCCTCACAAAAAAAAAAAATAATAAAAAAATTAAAACCGTTTTTTTTTTTTTTTTTTTTTTTCAGAAAAAAATACAATATTTGTCAACAAATGATACCTTAATGGATGGTGGTCCACTTGAATGCGTACTGCCATTGCCATCATGATGATCAGCGAGCACTGAAGAGTTATTTTCGTCAACAACGATCACATCATAAGTTTCGACGTCGGTGTCGTGAGACTGCGATTGGCACAGGGCTCGTTGTTGGGCTGTGAACAACAACAACAAAAAAAGCATTAATTATACGGGAATTGAATAAAATACAAGTGAAGATGAATAAACAACGATAATCAGTAGTAGCACGATGCAGGTGTCAGGCACTGCCAATGTGTGAGTCTCGAAAATAAGATAATTTTTTTTTTTTTTAAAGCTTATGAATTTTTACAAAATAAAATGTATTACATACTCTCACAAAAAATATTACTTAATAATACAAATTCTAATTAAATTTTCGAAGGGGTTCCTTAGAGAAAATGAATAAGGGTTTTTTTTTTAAATAGTGTATTTTTTTATTAATAAAATTATATTTATTTGGCTTAGACACCTTTTCTGAAGGTTTTCAAGAGTCTAACTTCATCATTGTAATAGTGCGTGTGGCTGTGGAGAAAATTGATGACGCAATGCCATCGAAAACTTCGGATAGGTGTCAAAGTCTTTAAAGAAAAATAAATGATTTTAAAATAACTTCTTTAGGTAGCTTCTTTTTTTCGAATACAGAAAAGAGACTGAGGAGAGGTCGTAAATGATTTTTTTTTAATGTCTATAATTGAATTTTTTTATTTAATAAGTTTTCTTTGCAGGCTGTTTTTGAGGAGGCAAGTAGCTGCCGGATTCGGATCTGAAGTTTAGACACAACTCGGGTTCGAGTCCTGCTTGCAGCAAATAATTCAACATTGCTGAATCCTCCTCTTGGGTAGGGCAGGAAAGTGGGAGAAAATCTCACCCTAGAGACACCAATTTGAGATGATCTAAGTGCCTTAAAATGGGGATGGTTCCGACATGGTTAACCCGGGATCTGCCGAGAGGTGTGGGTGGCTGGGAAGGAGCAGAACCTCATAAAATCCATCCTTCGATCCTGCAGTCTGTGTAAACACTCATCTGAACTAAAATTTTTAATATAAAAAATTTCAATTTGAATTAACTAAAGACTAAAAATGTTATTCATGAGTTCTGATGATGACGAAACAGCTGCCATAAATTAACAATAAAAAATTCAATATCTACATAGTCAGAAGCTACAAAGAGTGATTTTAAAATTATCATAGTTGGGCTGTAGTCACAGTTTTTAATAAGGAAAATAAATATAATTTTTATAATAAAAATATTCCAAAGAACCCTACGCTTTTTACTTTTAAATTAATATTCATTGTTCCAGATGATTATTTTTGTAAATAGGCCTATTGGATGAATGTGCCGTTATTGGCATTAAAATAATACTTTGCTCATAAAATGTATAACGTCGAGAACAAAAAGAGGAAATATTTAAGGAAATTATTTTTTAACTAAATAAGGAACGAGTTAAACTCAAAGAAATGAAAATTTAATTAGAACCGGTACCAGTTAATTTCTTCTTCTTTCTTTAATTACATAATGGATACAAATAAAAAGAAAACCAAAATTAAGTCTATAAAATTTCATTCAATTTAGAATTAAATGAGGGAAATTTAACGCTAGAAATACAAAAGATTCAAATTAAAATTATTCATAATTATCTGTAAGTAAAAAAAAAGAGTGTCTTATGTTGTTGTTGTTGTTGTTAAATGCGAAGCGAAAAGTCAGAACAAAAAAATCAGCAAGCAATTGTTGCGAATCTCATGCACACAACGAAGACGATATCAAAATACACATTTATTTTATTATTTGTTTGTTTTGTTGCTGTTCTTAAAAAACAAAAGATGAATGACAAAAGACCCGACGGGGACGATGGCAAGAAAAGAGCTGGGGGTTTACCTGGATGCATGACACCTGCCGAATTCCTATGATATCTCGCCATATGATTGTTGTTGACGTTCATGTTGTGGTTTTTAATGTACGGATTGTTGCGGTAGTGGTGGCGAAGGTACTGCGGGGGTGGCGGCTGGCCCGTCGGTGGAGGCGGAGGCTGCGCCGGGCCTTGATTCGGCGCCACTGAATTTGGATGGGTACCAGGCAGGAATTGAGGATATACATGATGGGACCATTGTGGAAATAAGGGTCTCGCACCACCTTCTAGCGAATAAGGCAAGGGCGTGAGAGTGAAATGGAACGATGTCATTTCATTCCGTCATCCGGAGTAGAGTAGAGCAGCCGCAATAAAGAGGGAGAGGGGCAAGAACAGCATTAGACATTCAGAGCCCACCAACCCGAAAAATCATATCAAATTCTGGGCATTCAAAAAAGTCTCCACACATCAAAACTCTCCAAAAAAACAATAAAACAAAACAGACATGCACGGATCCTCTGGAATAAATGTATCTTCTTAATAATTCTCTCATGTATGTGTTTAAATGATTTCTAAAGTGGCCCAATTGTCAATTTTAATTGAAGGGTACGATTGATGTTTTCAACCATCGCATCAATTCTTAGTTTTTCTGTAAACTTGCTTAGAGTTCGCGCTCTTAGGAGTTTATTTCATTTTATAAATTAAAATTATCATTGATGTTTGGCGAACAATTGACGAAACGATTGTCAATTGCTAGTTACACCATCAATGCCCTTCAATCAAAATTTCTATCAATCGCTGTCAATCAATTGACAATCGCGTCAATTGTCTCCAAGACGGTCATTAAGTCACATCAAAGATATCATTGACATTTGCAATTGTCAATTTTATTGATCATCTCCGGGGGCCTTAACGGACCTATAGAAGGGGCACTTTGTTAATAAAATGATTTATTAAATTGATGAAGAGCTGTACTCATCAACTTAATGGAGACCCAAAAGAAGAAATTACAAAACTTGAGGCTTCAATTTATTTCATGGCTTGTAATTCTTTCATATATCTGACTACATGCCGTTTGAGACAGCATAGACACCGCGAAAGTTACTGGTTCGGGTCCGAGATGCAGCAAACTCTATTTTTTGAAAATAAAATTATAAGCACATTGAGGGTTTTTGACGCTTAAAATCTCTCAAATTGCCATAAAAAATATATAAGCTTATTAATATATAGGCATATGTTTTTAACAAAATTCAAAAAATCTGATAGGGTTGAATAAAAGAAAAATTGTTAAACAGAGAAAAATCAGCAGCTAGTTGAATTTTATTATTTTTATTCCCATCACGTTTGACGTTTCGATTCCAGTTGGGACCATCCTCAGAACTAATGTACATAACAAGAGATAAAGAAATTAGTATCTGAAAAACATTATCAATTATAAATTTTTCATTATATAAAGCATTATTGCAAAAAACATTGCGAATCTTGCATATATTGCCAATATTCCAGAAATATTGCAAATCTTGCAAAATATTGGCTGCATTGTTGCAATGTTGCTGCAATATTCCTATGTCCGCCTCTTTGCAACATTGCAGGAATATTGAAGCAATATTACTGTAATATTCCAAGCTGTCTGGGTTGCTATGTACAGTGAGGGACAATATTAAGTCCCACCCATTCGTTTTCTACTTGTGATTATTTCATTGTTTTTAAAAAAATATTATAAATTTTTTAATGGAAACCTCCATGGTTCAAACCTAGAAAATTTCCAATAAAGATTTTCATTTTCTTTTATAAAAACACTGAAATAATCACAAGTAGAAAACGCATGGGTGGGACTTAATATTGACGCTCACTGTACATTAGTTCTGAGGATGATCCCAACCGTCAAACGAGATGGGAATAAAAATAATGAAATACAACTAGCTGCTGATTGAAATACCAGCTATAAGCCCTACGTATCTAGAAAACAAAGATTCTCTTTATTCCTGGGATCCGTGTTGAATGAAACTGGGTTCCTCACCTCCAGGACCGAAGGGCAAGGGCAACAGATAATAAAAAAAGTGGGACCGACCCGTATCTAATTATTAATTAAATAGTTATATATAGGTGCATAAACACTTTGAGAGACACGAGAGAGAGAGAGAGAATTGTGCCGTCTATAGATGCATGCCTTTGGCTAGACACCCATGCCCAGGCGGTGAGCTAACCAGTCACATGTCACGTGTAGTTTGATTGAGAGACAGCAAAAGAAATAAATGTAGAGTTTTGATTGTGAGACACATTTTTTTTGTCTCAACTCAATAATTATATTAATCTTTTGATCGATTTCATTTTTATATGTGTAATGATATGAAATAATTTTCTTTTCTTTATTTTTTTATTTTATTTTCATGCATATTTTTGTTAGTGTTTTTAAAAAGCATTTGCTAGAAAAGTGACAGGTGTGATGTTTGTTTTAAGCTAGGAATTTTAACCGGTTAAGTTTTAAGATTTAATATTTTAAATATAAAAGTTTAGTTCGAGGGAGAAGTGAAACTTCTAATTGTAATGAGAAGTGGGCATGGTAGTTTAAATACAAAATTTATTTTCTCATTCTTTAAAAAAAGTGAATTGTTGCTCTATTGGTAGGTGGAAAGAATAATTAACAGTGCTCCTGGACCAGAGCACTGAGATAGAGTACTTGTCTCTTGTGCTAGGGGTCAGGAGTACGCGTCCCGTCCCATATGATAAAAATTTATTTCAACTTGATAACATTAATTACCTTGGTATAAAAATAAAATCCGACTGTCTATTATCCTTTGAAGTGAAAATATTCACCTACCAAATCCTCTGCAACCAATCATAGACAAATTATTCCCCAAAACGTCTTCAACCACCCAGAGTTAACACCAGTACGTTTCCAACCAATCAGTTATGATATTTTCTCTAAAAAACGTCCCCAATTAAGGGCATTTCCCCACTATGTCACATTTGACACCATTATATTATTTCTTGCTGTTTCCATATAAGGGCGAATCTTTTCTTTATTCTTTTTTTTAATAATTTTTTTTTTTTTTTCAAACATTAGAGTTTGTCTCTATTTCAAATGATTGGTAGCCAATTCAATTGAAATAGATTCTGTCATGAGACCGAATGCAAACCTCTGACACCTAGCACAAGAGGCAGAAACTCTACCACCATGTTATGGCCCAGGGCTTTTCTTTATTAATATTTCAATAAAAAGATCCAACCTAGAGCGGATCAAGAGGTATTTGTCGGGGGGGGGGCAGGGGGTCATTTTGCCCCGGGCGCTACTTTTATCAAAGGGGCCCAAATGGTCCGCAAAACATAAAATTGCTTGACAATTTTTTTATAATTATTATAAGTTGATTTCTAGAAAATATATTTGAAATTAGGTATCAGCGGAATATAATAATTTCTTTATATTTTACATACAAATTTTGGATTTCGACTGGGGGGGGGCGCTCAAAAGGTATTCCGCCCTGCCCTGGGCGTCGTAGTTAAGCTCAACTACGCCACTGGGGGAGGGTTAATTTAGGGGTAATTTAAAGGCGCATTCTGTACTTATTTGCCAGAATATAAATACAAATCAAATTTTTAAGTATTAATTTTTAAAATTTTACATTAAAAATAAATTTTTTTCAAAAAAGTATTTTTTAAATCTCGGGGGGGGGGGGGGGGTAATTACCCCCTTTACCCCCTCCCTTGGGGTAATTACCCCCTTTACCCCCTCCCCTTGTACCCAACTAATATCATTTACTTTAAGAAAAAAACACGAAATAAAAAAAAGAAATATGAAAGGCGTATTTGTGTATGTATTTATATACATGTACTCGGTATATTTTATTTTTTTAATTTCCAAGAAATGAGAGTGAGTGAGTGTCTCTGGAGTGAGAGAGAAAAATGCCGGAGTCTATCATTGTTAGAAAAATAAAAAGGTCATTTAATGAAAATCTTTGCAATTGAAAGAGTAAAAAATTAATAATATCCCCAATGGACAATGAATAAATAAATAGATATTTATTAATATTATGTTAGGATTTCATATTCAAAAGCCAAAATGCAATGCATGATATCCATTAGAAATAAAGCCAGGATTAACCCATGCATTAGAGCTTGATTGAATATTAATTGAAATTCAATAAGCTTTTTCTATAATTATAAAATTCGTCATTGGACTCAAGAGGTCTAAAACTGGGAGAAATATCAAAATCTCGAAGCAATACTTACAGTTTATATTCAATACGAGAAAGTAAAAAAGGAGCACAAAGACGACTGGGTTGAGTGTTTTAACGATCACTGATAGAGAGAGACAAGTCAAGGAGTATAGAATAATTTGAAACCACGTTCATAAAAGTATAATTTTTTTTTTTTTTAATTTTTAAAGAGAAAATTGATTTCAAAAGTAAATGAAGGTTTTTTATTTTAGAAATATTTATTTTATTTTAATTTATCGATTAATTAAAAAAAAAAAAAAAAATTATTTCATTTTTATATTCTTTGAATGCCGTCTCGGCATAAGCTTTAAAAAACGGCCATCAGAGTGAGCTACTCTCCAGGTCAATCAAAAAGAGCTCGATTTGAATGAACAGACAAACTTAGGCTCTAAATTAGTCTATTAAGAACTTACTATTTTTCGTTCGTAAAAAAAAAAAAACGTAAAATTGAAATTTAATAACTAAACCCCTAAATGGCCTCAGTAACCGAAAGGGTATATTAAAAAAAAGTCATATTTCAGAAAAAAAAATTACTCCTGCTGCCCGGGCCCGACAGTTTTTGTGGGGGGAGGTTCAAGTATTTTTTTAAAAAAATTTATAGTTTTTTTTGGTGTTTATATTATTTTTTTTTTTTTTTTTTTTGAGAAATAGAATATTTTTTTATTTTTTTCTTTCTCATATGAAATGTGAAATATATTTTATATAATATGTCAAGGGGGGGGGCCACGGGGGGGGGGGGATTGAACCCCCCCCCCCCTGGTTACGCCTATGTCCTGCTGTGATCTTTCGCTTTCCGGGCGACAGTAATGAAATTTTTGATTAAGACCTCTCGGAAAAGAAGCTGTTTTTCGGTATATCGATTATGAGGGGAAGGTCCGTCGCATTTCAGGTAGGCGAATAAATTCAGAACAGAGTGTATTAAAATAAAAAAAAAAGCTTTAAAGAAGAACAGAGAAAATAAATTATTTATAATAATTAACCGGTTAAAAATTAGCTTTCAACTTTAAATGGGAAAATTGCTTCATTTTTTTTTTAATGAAGTCAAACTTATTTTACGTTATTTTGTAATCTAACTTTTTTCTATGTAAATGATATACTATGAGTGAGTGAGTGAGTGTTAGAGAGATGATGATGATGCTGTTTTGCGAAATGGAGATAATACCTGGAGGACTGGAACTATGATGTGTGGCAGTGCCGTTAGTGCGAATCGCCGAATTGCCGGAGTTTGTCGATCCACTGTGCGAGAGGCTATGATGCGATTGCGGGGTTGGAGGCCTCTGAGTCATCGGCGGTTCCAGGATATCGCGGTATTTAGAAACCATAAGTACAGAAATGAAATAGACGATCGCTAATGAAAGGAATTGAGCTTGTTTTGTTTCTTCCTGAAAAAGAAATTAAAAAAAAAAAATCAATTAATCAATTCAATTGAGTGTGAACATGGTATTGGCCGATTTTACATTACCCGCATTGCAATGCGATGCGGGGAGGTGAGCAAACACACACTCACTTGCTGGGGGCCAGGAAATAATTATAATTATAAATTTGGATCTCTATTTATTTTCATTGAAATAATTGTTCAAGAATGAACACTCATTTTATTATTCTTTACCAGGACTTGGCGTCTGGGGTGGCTCAGTTTTTGTATGGTTTTCCACCAATTTCCATTCGCCCAATGGAAGGGCAGGTCCTGAGTATTTGTAATTATACGACCTATATTTATTTTCTCAATAAGTTTTTATAAAATTATTATTTATTTAGTTATGTATATTAACATATTCATTTAGGTAAGAGAAAGTAAGATGATTTTCTGGTTTACATTGTGATCCACGATCGTTTACGATTCCAAGATCAACGGGAAAAGTAAATCCGACCAAAAGAAAATAAATAGAATTAATAGACTAACCACATCTCTATAAATGACAGCCCGAAGTCGATTGACGTCCATGTCTTGTAGGAGCTTCTCAGGATCTTTAACAGGACTCGTTTGACTTGCAAGGTTTTCTACTATATTTTTTGGTGACGCTTGCGCCCCTCTGATAAGTCCTTGCAAATGCGCTACTTTATTATTAGTGGTAGATGAGGCACTCAGGGCAGGAGGTGTCATCGAATCCCCTACAGCGGTCAGATAAGGAGGCCCGCCACGACCTCTCTCTTTGCACTCCAGACAGTTTCGCACCGCACATGTGCACACCTGCAAATGACACAACATCCATGTTGAAATGACAATCAGGTGAGGTGAAAAAGAAATTCAAATTTATTTACCAATCTCAGGCACTGTCTTAAAATTCCTCCACTTGACATATTCTTTTCAGCTTCAAGTTCACCAAAATTCAATGAACTTGCAAATATAAGTACATCAGCCATATTCACTAGCCGTTGAAGAAAAGAAACAGCGACATCAATTGGCATCCCTTGTGTGGGCTCAATTACATCCATTTCGCTCTGAAAAGAATAAAGAAAGGAAAGGGGTATTAAAAAAATAATAATATTAGAAAAAATCAAAAAATAAAGATTGATTAAAAATAAAAATTTTTTTTGGCCGGTAGAATAAGGTGAAAATTTCAATAGGGGGGTTGATTCTCGATTTTGCTGTACCAGGTACTAGCTGTTACAGCTACTTGTTCGTACCCGATACTTTTGTACCCTATACAAATTTCACCCAGCATCGTATCTGATTCGATACGTAGCTGATACGTACAGCGGCGTAACTAGCCTTTGAGGGCGGAGGGGGCGAAGCTCAACTGGGGCGCCGTTTTTCGTTCGATCTTTTTTTTTTAGTATTCGAATTTCGGTCGGGCTTTTTTGTAATTTCTCTCCGGATTTGTGATATAAAATGAATTTATTATGAAATTTCATAAAAAGTCGTAGATTTTGGGAAAAGCGGATGCGCGAGGGGCGCCAAAAGCTAGATGCGCCTGGGGCGAGCGCCCCCCTTCGCCCACACTTGGATACGCTACTGGATACGTAGTAGTAGAAGAAATTTTCTTGGCCTTCAATCGTTGGTAATTTAGCCACAAAACTGATTCGATACTTCTATCAATGTGAAGCTCCCAATAAGAACTTGTTTAACTTGAAAAAAGTATCAACATGAAACTATTAAAATATATTTAAGTCCCCTTTTATTTAAAAAATTGTATTTATAATTTAAAAAAAAAAAAAATTTCCAAAGTCAAATAAATAAATAGTGTCCTAAAATAAAATGTCATTTTACTAGAGGCAAATTTTGAATGTTAGTTTATTTTTTGACATCCTTTTTGACAATTTAACATTTTTTCAAGTTTTCTACGATATTTATTCTTGACTTGAGAACAAACTCATAATTATCCATTACTAAAGAGTTTTCCAAACTGACTGAACTGACATTTTAATGTCAATTTATTAGGGTTGATCAAATGAAAAGGTACGAAACGACGTAAAAACGTAACAGTTAAATATTTGCAAATTCCGCCATGGGACAACGTAGCTAGACATCTCTGGTTGCGATTGGAGTCTCTGACTTCGATTGGAGCATCTAAAAGGGAAGCGCTTCAACTCGGACGGTGTACTCATGGATGCTGTGAAGGACTGGGTCTCGTCACGGCCACACCAATTTTGGGAACAAGGAATCCTGCGGCTTGTATACCTTTATCTTTATCAACGAACGAAATTTAATTTATTGAAGTTCATTATGTATTTAAATTCACAGTTACATGTATTTTTACTTTTTTAATTAATCTATCTAGCAAGGGACGAAGAATGAAGTCAACACCCTGAAGTAATAAAATTGAAGCTCGTCAGTCAGTACCCCGTATATTCCTAGTCAGTTCTTTCGGATTTTTTGGTCATTTCGCTCCCAAAACTATGAATTTTCTTTGTCCAACTTAATTTAAAAAGATAATCGAATCAATTGTATTCGCTTACATTAGGTGATGTCGCCGAAGCTAGAAGAGGCAAAAGTCCTCCACAAGCGATGATAAGATTGTCTGAGAGTTGAGAAATGAGATGAACTGTATTAACTACAAATATTGCATTCTCACTGCTATTTACGAAGTCAAGTACGGATTTCGTTGAATGGCTAAAAGAAGACAAATAAATATTATATTGAATTAAAAAAAAAAAGAAAGCAAAGAATTTATGCAATTTACCTCCGCCATACTTGAATATCAGTCTCTAAAGAAAAAAGAACATCAGAAAGCAATCGCTGATGAATATAAGACCATTTGAATTCAGGAATTCGAAATGGAGGCCTTGTGGGTCCTGGACTAAACATGGGACGTTGTGAACCATTTCCGGTTGTTAGATTGGTAGCACTTGGAGGGCAGGGCTTGGCACGTTTTGATTCTGAAATTAAAAACATTTTAATTTGCTGTACTTAGTAGGTGAAAATTTATTTATTTTAAATATTGCAAAGAAAATTTAATTTTAATAAGAAAAAATCATTATATGCTTATTTGAAATCGGAGATGAAAAATTTAATTTCTCAACTTGAGAAGTTCATTATTTTCTATAATAGTCAGAGAAAATTAACTTTGAACAAACAAAAATATAGGAGTAACAATGTGTTTGTGACATGACAGATCTATGGAACTTTATTTTCAGAAGAAGCAAAAATGCGGGCAGACTACAAGTCGTCGACAGATAGCTTTATGGGAAATAATTTTGCAAGTTTTTAATTCAAAAATAAAAATAACATATGTATATCTCTGTTATTTTTTTTTCTTTTAAAAAAAATATTTTTTGTTGACATGTATTCAAGGGGTTGGGACAAGCTGTTCGCATGGTTTTGCCGATAAGATGGTGTTAGGGGTCTTAAAAAGTTAGCCAAAAAGCCAGAACTACTAGAAAAATTTGCCAACAGATGGCAGGATGATATTTACTTTAATCTCATGTATTTGAGTGATTTTTTCGTTGATTTTTTAATAACAAATAGTTTATAAATATTATTATATATCATTTATAACCGGATAAAAATATATAAATAGAAGCTTATAAGTGATCTGATAATGCTTGCCATCTTTTACAAGAGTGCTGAACGATTTGGCCGTTACTTTTTAAATAAATACGGAATTTATTTTTGACTTGGTCACCACTTTATTATAGGTTAGATATTAATAATTTTTATATTTTTAGGTTTAAAAAAAATACAATTTTCATAATTTTTTGGTATTTTCTATAAATATAAAGAAAATAGTTTTTAATTTAATCGTAATTAAAAGCATTCTATTATGTAAAATGCTCACGAATTTAAATCATTTAAAATAAAAAATACTTTAAAATGCCTCGGTAATTTCGGATTAAAGATTCAATGTGCCCTCTTTAAGCCCATTAGGGGCCATCTATAAATTACGTCACACCTAAAAGGGGGGGAGGGTATCACCAGAATGTGACATTATGTGAGAAGGGGCAGGGGAGGTGAAAAACCTTGTGACGTCACATTTCAAAATTCGAGATGCCCAAACGCGAAATTTATAGGCGAACAAAAATTTTTTTAAAATTTACGAACGCAATCTATATTTTGGGGGTCCAAAGTCGATGGACATTGGACACAAGATGATTAATTTTTGTATTTTTAATTAGCATAATTAGGTGTCTATTATTGATAAAATTGGAAAAAGTGTGACATCACATCAGGCAGGGGCGGATTAAAGGGGGGTCGCCCCACCCCCGAGAAGAAATTCACAATGTTATAGAAACTAGTAATCTAAAGAAATTATGATTTCCGGGCTTTAATTTCAATTGAATTTGTTACCAATCAATTTAAATAAATAGGAAAGGGATCTAAATGGCCATAGATGCCCACAAAGTCCTTAAATAAAAAAAATTAAAAAAAAAAAAAAAAAAAACGCCCCTCCCCCCCCGACAAAATTGCATTAATCCGCCACTGACATCAGGGGGAGGGATTTTTAAAAATGTGACAACCTGTGACAAGGACGGGGGAGGGGTTAAAAAGTCTTGAAATTCGTGTGACGTAATTTATGGATGGCCCCTTAATATATATATAAAAAAAAAAAAAATAGAAAAAAGAATAGATGGGTTTCTTATTATTTATAATATAAATAAAAGAAAGAAACTAACCGAAATGAACAGGATCAACTTGAGTGGATGTAGATGCACTATGAGGACGTTTATGAGGTGACATCCGATGAGCTTGTTGTTCTGTTTCAGGCACCTGAGCCTCAAAGGCTATCGTTTCATCAGGAATGGCACCTAAACTGGGCACTCTACTTGGCGGTCCACCACTTGTCGCCTCTTCTTCTTGACTTGGCGAAGTGGCTTCGGTGGTTGTTGAAGCGGCATCCGATGAGGCCACCGCATCTGGCACTTTGGCTGGTGGGGTCTCCGGGTTTGAATCATCATTCTGCTGATTATGATTGTGTGTATGCTGATGATGATGATGGTGGTGATGGTGGTGATGATGATGGAGATGGTGGGGAGGACTCGCCGTTGTCGTTGTTGTTGTTGTTGTTGTTGTTGGGTCAACGTCACTCGGCGAATTAGGGATGACAGCTTGGCTATCACTACTCGTTCGATTGTCTTGGACTATTTGTTCATTTTCTAGATTTTTATTTACAAGTGTTAAACTAGATTCAGTCTCTTCTTCTTTTTTATCACTTTCTTTTTCTTTAAGTACATCTGTTTGTTGTTGTTGTTGTTGTTGTGGGATAATATTCGACTCCACATGTTCAATTTTTGTTTCTTTAAGTTGCGTTTCATGATTAAAAATAATTTCTTTTTTAATACTTTCTAATGGCAAACTAGTATCTATAATTTTATCTTCAATTTCATCTTTAAGTAGATTTTTTTCTAATACTTGTTCAGGTTCCTTTTCGTCTTCTTTTTTCTCTTCTTCGACTTTCTCTACCTCCTCAACTTTTTTTTCTTCTTCTTCCTTTTTTTCGACTAGTTTAATTGACTCATTTGAGCTATTTTCTTTTTCTTTCGCTTCTTCACTTATTGGTTGAGCTTCTAATATCGGCGTGCTTGGCTCTGACTCCGCTTTACTTGACGTCTCCTCTTCTTCATCCTTTTTTTCAACTAATTCCGTATTATCCGTGGGTGTAAGATACGCTTCTGAAGTGTCACTATCGAAAACTTCTCTTTCAACTTGGACTGTCATTTCTTGATCAAGATGGGACTTTGATGATGGACTTTGATTACTACTATCTTTTACGGGTGAGGCGGCAGTAGATGCGTTGGAGGTGATTTCAGTTACTTCTTCCGTTATTTTAACCTGTAAAAAAAAGGATAATTTTATTTATTTATTTAAGAATTGATGAGTTTTTATATAATAAAGGGAGAAATAATCATTTTTCTCAAAACTAGTTTTTTCATAACAAAAAATTTTAAAAATTCATATCTTCCAAACAAAAAATGATAAAAAAAAGCTAAAAATACCAGTTAGCTCAGCAGGAAGTCTTTTGTACAGAAAGCATAAAAACTTAATTTTGACTACGATGAAGATTTGGTACATTTTTATGTGGAGGGTCACATATGAAGATATGAAGAAAATTATGATCTAAGTGCCTTTTTCAAAGTTTTGAGATACTGATGTTTTTGTTTTTTTGTTTATATGAAGGGCACATACAGCTCACGCATTTTGATGGCAATAGTCTGATCTACTACACACAGGTTTGGGACTTGTATCAGAATATACTTCAAGTGGCTTGGCCCATTGAACATAATTCCGGTTATAACTAGGAAATTGACAAAACGTTTCAAACAAAATAAAAATCATATCTTCCAAACAAACAAAGAAAAAAACAAAAAACCAGGCCACAGAGTGACAGAAACAAAAAACAATTTGACCCAGAAAGATTGGACCCAGCACAAGAGGAAAAAAAACTTTCAAATTTGAGAGTTTTTTTTTTAGAAGGGCAAACACCACCTTGAGCAACGAACACACAGTTGGACAGAAAACTCAAGGTGCCCTGAACAAATTCCGGTTAAACTAGGAAATTGAAAAAATGGCACAAAATTTACTTCAGGTCTTCATATATATATATATATTCTTAAATGTACTAGGTCATTTTAGGCCGCACATCCGGGAAGTTCTTCACACAATTTTTTTAGCGTTTTAAGAGGGACTTATAATAAAAGGCCCGATATTTCAAATAGTTTAGAGCCTCATCCGGCTCTCTATAAGTCCCATCGATGCATTTTCTAAATGTATTTATTTCATTATTTTTATAAAAGATAATGGAATTTTTTTTAGTAAATTTTTAAGATTTAGGCCATGAAAACGTTGAAAAAATTTTTATATTAAAAAAATAAAAAAACAATGAATTAATCACATGAAAGGATTTAACTATGACACTCACATGTAAAATTTATATATAAAATCTTATTAATCCAAAACAACAAAAAGTTACTTTTTCAATCCTATAAATTCCTTTCTCCGAAGGCGGACACCACGGCTAGTTATATTTAAAAAATAGAGAGGGAAATTTAAAACTTTAAAATTTTGCAATTGCTCGCCGAAAGCGGAAAGTGATGCGGGACCTCTTGTCGGCGAGGTGAAATTATCGCTACGGGCATTTTAGTTGAATTAGGTCAAAAATATCGATTTTTGGGTTCCGATTGAATACGATTCTTCAATATTTCCTTCAGGTTAATTCGGTAATTTTAGCGATGAGAATCCGATAAATATTACAAAATAGTAACCTTAAAAATAGAAATAAATAGCTTTTCATTGTGCTTAAATGCGTTTTAGATATCTATAACTTTGAAAGGCTGAAACTTCTTTAGTTTTTGAGATGTCATAGCTGTTTTGGTCTTAAAATGTTCAGGAAATTATCCTCTACAATAAAATATCAATAACTCAATTTGTGGAATTTTCGACACTCCCTTTTCACTTTTCGCATCACATATTTAGAACCGATATGTTTTTTTATTCTCATAAACTACAACGACCCTGATTAAGTGCATATAAGATTATGAATTATTCAAGATTAATTATTTTATAAAATTATTTACTTCACTATTTGTTTCCTCTGTCTCTTCAGGGTTTTCTATAAAAGGGTTTGGTCCCTCTTCTTCTTCTTCTACTTCTTCTTCCTCTTCCTCCTCCTCTTCAAACGGGTTTGTACTCCTTGGACGCGATGGTGTTTGACTATAAGACGGTGAAGGTGATGGCGAGGGCGGAGGTTCTGTTGTTGCTGGTGTGGATGGAGGTGGCGGTGTCTCATCTGATGGGATATCAAATGGATTTGTCGATGGAGCTCTGGGCTCTGTAAGATTATCATCACTAGCCGTTGGTTCATCACATAAATAACCGGTGGGTACTGTTTGGTCGTCTGATATTGAAGATACCTCCTCCTCAAGGGCGAGTTTCCCTGGCGACGAGGTCGTATCCGGTTTATTTGATATCTCACTATAAAGGTTACAAGTACTTGAGCTGACTGAGGCGCCATCCGAGGCTTGTTTGTCCTCTTCAACGGGTGCAAGTTTCTCTGTTACGGCAGCATCTAAACCACACGAACAAACTGGTCCATCTTCTCGCTCTTTGCCTGAAAAAAATACAATAATTAACGAGAAGTTGATAAAGGAGTCTAAAGAAATAAAAGAGACATTTAGTTTATAGATTAAAACACGCTCGGAAAAATGAGAGTTTAACTCCGGGAGGAATGTCAGTTTTTGAAAAGGGAAATTAATATTTGCTAACATAATTAAGCTAACTAATGCATGGATCTTTAAAATATAAAGCTTATAGAGCAAATATATATTTTCATTGTTTGGAAATGTTATCAGTTTCGGTTACACAAAGAACCATCATCAGGCCTAGAATAGATAAAAATCATTTTTTACCTGTGAACCTTAAAGTTAAACTTCATCGTCATTACATTTCTTGTAAAATATTATTTTATCAAATATATATATATATATATGTATAACATAATTAATTTTTTGATTTTCAAATTACAATTACAATTATTCACTAGCTTGTTAATAGTAAAACTTTTGGAGACAATAAAAATAAGGATTTTCTACAAAATATTTTCTCATAATTATAAATTTATTAAAACCATAACTCAATTTTCTAAATTTCCATTCTTTCATGGTTGACTTAAAATTAAAATTAATATTTTTTTATTGCCTTGAAAAGTTTAATTATTAACAAACTAGTGAATTGATTGTAAACTTGACGAAAATCAAAAAATTAATTCTGTTATATATATATATATTTGACAAAGTAATATTTTATAAGAAATGTAATGACGATGAATTTAGACTATAAGGTTTACATGTAAAAAATGCTTTTTATCTATTCTAGGCCTGATGATGGTTCTTTGAATACCGAAACTGTTAACATTTGCAATTTCAGTAGCCAGTTCTCATTAAAATTTTCCGAAAATAAATAATTGTTAGTATTATTTCGAACAGAAAAATAAGAAAATCAAAAGTAAATCTTCCAGCAATTAAAATATCTATTTCTGTTTGGTTGTTTCCACTATATAATTAAACAAATATAAAAGTTTTGAGCTTGAATTCATTCAATTGTTGTAAGAAGCTGACCTATAACATGAGGAGTGTCTTGAAGGGCGACTGAAGGATTGGGCCACGTGACTGTTGGACGATTAGCGTTTCCCCCTCCACCTCCTCCGCCGCCTCCACCTCCACCTCCTCCATCTGGCACTGTATGATATCCATTTTGATGATGTGGAGCATTAGGTGGGCCTGTTGCTGCATGCTGTTCCCATCCACTTATTGTACTAATTGGTCGTTGCTGTCTCACAGCTGGATCAGTGATATTATCTGACCTTTGACGTTCATAATGCTCATACATCTGAGCGAATTGAAGTTTGAATTCTTCATAAGAAACCTGGAAAATTTAAATTAGTGAGAGAAGGTGGTTGATTAAAATTTAATTTAAATAAGGAATTTACTTTAGAATGCACGATGGCCAGAGTGTCGACCCAGACACGCCAGCCTCCATATTCATGTTTAATTGCATGATGAAGGAGCATCCGAAAAAGTGAATAAACCATATCAGATATTTTTTGTTCTTCTGTGTTTTTTGGGTGGATATATGCCATGGCAATCAACCATTCCTAAAAAATAACAATAAAAATAAAATTATTATTAAATATAGATTTATATATAAATCGTCTAGTGAACAAAATTTTAAAATGGAAAAATTGAAATTTACTCAATTAAAAAGTGAATTGTTAAGTCAGAGATACTGAGCAAATAAGAATAGAGCTTCAATGTTTAAATCTATCAAACTCATTTATACAAAACATTTAATCTGTCATAATCAGTATAGAAGCTTTTGAAATTATTAATAGAGTTGCAAAATAAATAAAAGGCTCAAGTAGCTATGTTTATTTCTTTATTATAGAACCCATAGCGACGTTTCGGTCGACTATGCAGTGGCGTAGCGAGCTTAACTCGCGCCCAGGGCACAATACCTTTTTAGCGCCCCCCCCCCATTCGAAAACCATACATTATATGTAAAATATATATAAATAAATAAAGTAAAATAAATAAAGTCATAGGCTCAAGCTAGACTAAATTTGAGACAAAATTATCCAGCAATTTTTTGTTTTGCGGACCATATAGTACCATTATGGGCATGACGACCCCCCCCCCCCCTTCGCTACGCCTCTGCGACTATGCGACCATCTTCATGGCTAGGGTTCAGTCAACAGAAAACCCAATTATGTTCTTTGACAAACATTTCATAAAATTCATTATGATCTATCAGATATTAATACACATTCAGCGCCAAAGTCAATATGGATTTTATTTTTAATATAAAATTTTAAAAATTACTGCTTAAAAATTTGATTGATAAACAAGTACAGAATACTATTTTAAATTACCGAACGTAAGAGAAAGTTCAGTGCTGTGCCACCAGTCACACCAGATTACCCCCCCCCCCCCCCGGGAAAATCTCCTCTGGATCCGCCCTTGTCTCTTTCCTTTTGAATCTCCGAATTAATTAGCTCAATTCGATAAACAACGGCCTTTCCTGTTAAATTCGTGCATCAAGCTTTTTTTTTATAAAACTTGGGAACTGACATCATGTCAAGAGAGAATTTTACTCACCTGCCAAACTGACATTTGAAGGACTGTTCGTCGATTTTCTCGATTATTATTACATAAAAGTGTCATATCAGATAAAAATAATTTCTTTACTTCGAGTAGTTGTTCCGTTTGTTTCGATTGTCGTACTAATGTCGCTACTACTTTTAAAATCACTGCAAAAAAAAAATCAAAATATAAAAGTAAAGTATAAAATTCAAAAAAAAAAAAAATAATAAGTTAACTTACTGGGATTTTCTAATCGGAAATGCGATTCAGGTTCTGGATGGCGGGTGTATAAAATTTGTTGGCTGATATGTTCAGTCATAATCTGAAAAAATTAATATTAAAAATAAATTTAAAGAATTTGAAAATAAGCTGTCATAGGTGAAGTCAGAAAATAAACGAAGTAGTTAGGGCCCCAATACAAATTTGTTGGCTCTTTTTACGTTAGATCGTTGGAAATTTTACATGATTTTTATACAATATCTGACCAACTTACGACTATTGAAGACAATAAAATAAAATTATTGCTAAAGATAATTAATGCCTAACAAGTGTAAGGCTCAGGGCCTTTCAACTTTTATTTATCCCATTAACTAATTGTCAATCCACTATTTTCATTAAAAATTAACAACCCACATATATATATGCGCATGGGCAAGTAGTAAAATTTGTTTAGTATGGAATTTTGATATTATTAAGAAAGAAAAAGAAAGCAATATCAGAATTAATAAGATTAGAAGCGAATAATTTGCTAAACCATTCGTTTTTCTAAAAGTAAATTTATTAATAATTAAAATTAAATTGTTCTCGCTCACTTCATAAAGCACATTGTAGGTGGGCAAAGTGAGTGTTTCTTCATTCAAAAGAAGTCGCTCAGCCAATAAAGTATAAAGATTATGCGGAGACATTACATCATATTTTCGTCTGAAAAATAAAAATAAGAACAATTAATATGTTTAAAGGAATTTCTATTTTTTTTTTTTAACCTAGGCCTAACTGTATCCCCCCCCCCCCCCCCCCCCCCCCCCCCCCCCCCCCCCCCCCCCAAAAAAAAAAAAAAAATTTATAACAATTTTATGAGAAAATTATTTTTACCAGATTTTAATCAGATGGACAGACAAAACAAGCTAAATAAAAAAGGTATTATAAAGCCCGTGCCCCTCGAGGCTCAGATATATCCGGTATTTTAAAAATATGTTTGTGTATGGGGGGGGGGGGGGGATTATTTAAAAATGAGATCGGGCTCCCCCGCACCCCGAAAAATTTCTATCCCTTGGTAAATAGGTATGATTATAAATGGAATCAGTAGGAATGAAAAAACCCTTCATTCATTCCTCTAAATTTCAATCTCAAAGAATATTAAATAAATAATAAAGAAATGTGTGTATGTACTTATGCGTGCTTCGACTTAAGAAGAAACCAAGAAGTTTGAGAGCTTGAAGTCGAATTAATTGACTTTCAGCAGCGAGCAATTTAAAGATGGTTCTAACGCCCTGTTTAACATCAAAAGCGGGGACCATCGAGGCAGGATGCTCAGAAATCAACGAGATCAACATTTGTAACACGTCGTGCAGGTTCTCATCCTAAAAACAGAAAATAAATCAAATAAATGATTAATATTATGAAAGGATCCAAAGGTCCTTTGAAGGAATGTCAGTCAGGTGCCCCCCTGGTCATATGAGAGCATCCCCTCGAAGGCCTAACTAAAATACTTTGGATTCTTGCTCAATCATATTAAAAATTATTTCATTATTATATTTATTTTTTAATAATATACGACTTACAAAAGCCTGAATTAATTTGACAAAACAAAACCCTGGATTATGCCTGCCAGATTTGGATCAAAACGAAAAAAATGAGAATCTAGTGGCCTTGATTTGGTTTTCGGAAAGACACCATCAAATGGAACTTTGTTTCCACGGTGAGCTATTTTCTAATAAATATTAATAGGGTGTTGATACCTCATGCATGGTGGTCAAATAGTTGAGGATGCTCTGCAACTCGTCGTCTTTCATTCCATTCCCAATCATAATTAATTGTTTGAGGAATAATAAAATATAAGCACGTATTGATAAAATGTCCTTTTGCTGGGGCCGAGGACCATCTAGAAAACAAATACACAAACATTATTATTAGTTTAAAATATCATAACCTTAAAAAAAATGAAAGCAAATATCTTACAAGAAATTGATTTTATACCAAAAAACTAAACATTAGCACACTCATTTTCTGAACACAAAAATGAAAAAAAAAAAACTAATTATTTAATAATAATTTAATTTAATAATTAATTATTCAACAATCAAACAAATTTGACAATAAAAATTAAGCTAAACAATTGTCAAAAGGAATGGAAAAAGAGACAGGCAAGTTATAATGAAATTTTTAGTTTAAATTATAGCCACCAGAGGGTGTTGAATACATGAATCTTAATTGTTGAATTATTTTCGATAATTAAACTAATATGGTTAAAAAAAAATTAAATTTTTATTATTTTGGAATACTTATAAAATATATTGATTATAAAATTGCATCTACGTGACATTTGAGTCGCAGCGCGCAAGAAGCTGTCGATCTATAAATTAAGAGAGCCTTTTCATTTTATAAAAATAAATTTCAAATAAAATTGTTTATTATCGAGGGCGAAACCAAATATTTTTTAACCTGACCAAATTTCATATAGGCCTATATTTTTTAAAAATATTTTCGGCATCTTAGGCCATATAGACTTATAAACACAAATTTATTTATTACAATACAAATTATCGGGGCACATTTATTTATACCATTTGGTATTCAAATAATTTAATTAAATATTCATCGGACTGGCTGGGGTTCGAACCATCACCCCTTGGCTTATAGGTTATCAACATTGATGCCCTCGGGGCTTGGTGTAGAGGTTAGCGTCCTAAACTCGTATACCAAACGTCGCGGGTTCGCACCCCCAGGCAGTCCGATGATTTTATTTAAGCCAATTGGATACCAAATGGCTTAAATAAGAATGCCTGGACCCCAATATAGATATATTAAATCAATAACGGTTATCGTTAATGTCTTATATGGCCTGAGTTGCCGAAAAGACAGTGTGAATGTGTGTGTGAATGGGAGTGTGAATGAGAAAAAAAGTGTGAATGTTTAAAAAAAAAAGAAAAAAACAAAACCCCCCCCTAATAGAAAAATCTCGTGTGACTGGCGCACAGCACACAACTTTCTCTTACCTTCGGTAATCGAAAGTTGTGTTCTGTGCTTGTCACACCAGATTTTTTGTGTCGACATGTATTTAGTTTCCGACAGTAGGGTACAATTGAATTCAAGATGTAAAAATTTATAAGTATGGGAAAATATTTATATTTTGATACCATGGCAACCATTTCTCCCATCTTTTCTATAGAGTACAAGAGTAAAGTGGTCTTCAGAAGATTTCAATCACAAAATGAGAATATACATTTTAAAGAGAATCTAAAAAATAATTGATTTTTGAATTTAAAAAAAAAATCGTTGGAGCAAATTTTGAGAAAATCGAAAAAAACTGAAAAAGTGCATCAGTAAAGTACTAGTACTTTTTGGTCGATTTTGTTCAAAAGCTTCGTGTCACGTCCCGTGGGGGTGCCTAACTTAAATATAAAATTTCAACTTCCTAGCTCTTTTTTGTTCTTGAGATATTTTGTTCACAGACACACAGACAGACAGATAGACAGACAGACCATGTCGCGAAAACCACTTTTTTGGATTCAGGGGACCTCAAAACGTGAAGATCCATCAAAATCTCGATATCGAATTTTTGACATGAAACCAATACTTTCTCTCTATATATATATTAACATATATATAGAGGTAAGAAGAAAGTAAAAATCTGGTGTGACTGGCGCACAGCACACAACTTTCTCTTACCTTCGGTAATCGAAAGTTGTGTACTGTGCTTGTCACACCAGATTTTTTGTGTCGACATATATTTAGTTCCCGACAGTACGGAACATTTGAATTCAGATGTAAAATTTATAAGTATGGAAAAATATTTATATTTTGTTACCATGGCAACCATTTCTCCTATCCTTCCCTATGAAGTACAAGAGTAAAGAGGTCTTCAGAAGATTTCAATCGCAAAATGAGAATATACATTTAAAAGAGCATCTAAAAAATAATTGATTTTTGAATTTTAAAAAAAAATCGTTGGAGCAAATTTTGAGAAAATCGAAAAAAACTGAAAAAGTACATCAGTAAAGTACTAGTAATCTTTGGCCGATTTTGATTAAAAGCTTATTTTTCCGGTCCCAGGGGGGTGTTTAAGTTAAATATAGAATTTCAACCTCGTAGCTCAATTCCTTCATGCTTAAAATTGAACACAGACACACACACCCACCCACACCCACCCACACACACACACAGACAGACCATGTCGCGAAAACCACTTTTTTGGATTCAGGGGACCTCAAAACGTGAAGATCCATCCAAAATCTCGACATCGAATTTTTGACATGAATCCAATACTTTCTCTCTATATATATATTACATATATACATAGGTAAAGAAAGTAAAAATCAACATGGATATTTGTCAACACCTGAGCCACGAGAAGGGAACTTATAATATTTTCTTTTTAATCTATCTTAAAAAAGAAATTGAACCACTTTCATTAGAATTATTCTTTGATGCCGTAAATAGGTAGGTTAAAATTATTATTTATTTTTTTACACTTACCAAGACCTTTAGGCGTGATTCCGCTCTTTGCCCTTGGATTGGTGACCCAATAATAATACTTGAGCGTGTGCACAGTTTGTAGTACGGTAGACACTCGACGTACGTTGGAGTAGATTTGAGTGTCAGCGAGGAATTCGGTCGCCAAATACGAGTAGAGACGTGTCTGTACAGGCGCTGGGGTGTAGATCCAAAGGGCCGGATTGAAGAGCACGTGATCAAGGAGCTGCCATGTCAGGAAAGAAAAACAGAACAACTGCCTCTCAATCGTTGACCCTGTCCAAAGGACCCGAGGATTGGGCTCTTAGCCCTTATGGGAGGGACAAAATCATCCTCTAGCCAGGTTTATATTTCTGTTGTGATTTTCAAAATAAAAATCATTCTAGAGTCTAAACAAAATTTTGTGTCGTTCAGAACGAGAAGAATTTTATCCCTCTGCTAAGAATCAGGGATTTAAAAAAAAAGTTTAATTTAAATAATAAATATGTGATTTAAGTTGACATTTGAAAAATATCTTAAACTAGCTGTGTAGCTCTCCTCTGAGGATATATTCGCATCTTCTCCCAGTGAGGACAGCTTTGGATATCTCTCTGTAGTATGAAACACTTGTGAAGAATCGAGATGTGATCAATGGGAGATGAACGGATCCTCTAATGCACTAACTATTCTTTCATACTGTATCCAAGAAACAGCTCAAGCAGAATATCATCAATTCTCGAAGGTTTACTGTGAAGCTTTGCTGGATGCACGTGCACATTTTTTAAATAATTTTAAACAATTATTTTGTCAGCAAATAAAATTTCTGAAAAATAATTGTTTAAAAAATCTGCACGTACAGTGAGCGTCAATATTAAGTCCCGCCCATGTTTTTCTACTTGTGATTATTTCAGTGTTTTTATAAAAGAAAATGAAAATCTTTATTGAAAATTTTCTACGTTTGAACTATGAAAGTTTCCAATAGAAAATATATAATATTTTTTTTTAAAACAATGAAATAATCACAAGTTGAAAACGCATGGGCGGGACTTAATATTGTCCCTCACTGTACATCCTGCAAAGCTTCACAGTAAACCTTCGAGAATTGATGATAACCAATTTAATGTCTTATAGCTGTGGAGATTTAATCAGGAAGCCGAAGGAACTTTGCAGCCAGGAGATTAAATATTAAAAAAAAATTTATTTAATTTTTATTTGCCGACGTTTCGGTCGTCTCTCATGACCTTCATCAGGGCAAATAATTATCAACAATACACGATCTTAGGTACAGTGAGGGACAATATCAAGTCCCACCCAAGCGTTTTCTACTTGTGATTATTTCATTATTTACCGCCGACCCCGCACCGCGGGATTAATAATGGCGAGGACAGAAGAAGAAGAAGATTATTTCATTATTTAAAAAAAAATATTATATATTTTTAATGGAAACTTTCATGGTTCAAACCTAGAAAATTTTCAGATTATTTTCTTTTTTAAAAACAATGAAACAATTACAAGTAGAAAACGCATGGGTGGGACTTAATATTGTCCTTCACTGTACTTAAATGTTTACTGTAATCATATACAATTTCTTTTTTTTTTAATTTATATGTACATAAATTATCATTAATAATCCGACCGAAACGTCGGAAAATAAAAATTAAATAAAGATTTTTTTATTTAATCTCCTGGCTGCTAAGTTCCTTCGGCTTCCTGATTGATGATAACTATTCTTTCGCTTTCTCGATTAGAATACCAAGTTCCTGAGGTGGGCTTAAATTTTTAAACGGATCAAATAAAACTGATTTCTATCTATCTTAACCCCTAGAATCCGCTAGTATTAAGGACCAGTCAATGGGATGAATAATATCCCTCGG
The DNA here is from genome assembly GCA_023213315.1 of Euborellia annulipes. Lineage (NCBI taxonomy): Eukaryota > Metazoa > Arthropoda > Insecta > Dermaptera > Anisolabididae > Euborellia > Euborellia annulipes. Next base: position 34,658 of record JAKCPI010022135.1, on the reverse strand, counting down.
AGAAGCTGAAAATTTATCCTGAGGAAGAGGAGAAACGTCAAAAAGTCACAATTTAACTATTTTAATTTGCCTGTCTTTGAGCCGATTCTTCCATTAATTTATTATTATGTAAATATTACTTCAATGAATACGAAAATGTATCGAAGAAAAATTAAATATCTCTACAATTGAAAAATAAAAAAAAATGATATATTCGTAAAAATATTCTAAGAGCCTGGCAAAGAGGAGATGATTTATTTATTTTCCGTTCTGAGCTTTTTTTTTTATCAATAAATAAATAAATAGGAATATTTAAATAAACGAATGTGAGTGAATATTGAAATTGGCAAAAAGATAGATAGCTTCTTATAAACCTGACTAGATTCAAATTTATTTTTATATTATATTTATGAATATTTTAAAATTAGCCAATACAAAACGATTAATTGATTAATTAAAGAAATATAATGAATAGAAAAAGATTAGTAAACTTTTGTTGATCTTCTAAAACAGAGATCAATTCTATTTTTCAACAAGGGAATAAGATTGTCCAGAGACCTCATGATCTTTAGTAAGCACAAACAGTTACGCTTACAATAATAACTACCGGTAATAAAAATTAAATTGAAATCAAGAGAGGAGGTTCAGGAAACAATTTAATTAGATGAAAGAAATATTTTATTTATGGTGTCCAACGGTTTCGGTCGTATTCTAGCCTTCTTCAAGACACTGGCATTTTCTGTGAGAATCCACATATCGTCGCTTGTCACGCGTAACTAGGGGGTCCCGGAGGGGGCACCCCCTACCCAAAAGGCTCACCGCCCCAGGAAAAATTAAGTCAATATGGGACTTTCCAGCCCCCCCCCCAGAGGATGGCTGGTCCCAGCCCCTCCCAGCCAAATTCCCTAGTTACACCCATATTTTGTTCTCATTAACAAACATGTTCATATATTTTCATAGTAACAATATATGACCGGTGTGACCAAACTTTTATCCATTAAGGGCGACTTTTGCTTAAAAAATGAGATTTTGTGAAAAAATAAATGATTTTAGAGTTAATTACTCGAGATCTTTTTATTTAATCTATTAGAGTTTGTTTTTCTTTCTGCACAAATTGACATCAGATTTAGTCTGATTTGATTAGCCGTTCGGAATTTAGAGTGGTTTATATTTTCAAAAAACGATTTCCCGCTGAGTGCTCTCATGTGGTAAAATGACGTCATATCGAAAAAAAAGATCCAGGAGTATTGAACCAATATTTCTAAAAATACAATTAGATTTAATGTAGCTTTTATGTCTTGAATTCTTATTAACGAAGAGGATGTGGCTGTGAAGAAATGATGAACGACAAGAGTCGTGGAGAACGAAATTAACCCAAGCTCCTCTATAACAAGACGTTTCAGCCAAATTTATTGAACCATCTTCAGTTATTTAATGAATATGAAAGAGTTTTTAAGATGTTTAATCATAAGTGAATAAGCAAAATGAGACCCTGTCGAATTTCACCGATGGCGCCTTCCCCTCTACTACCAGGCATCGCGTCTCATAACAAAGGGATGCCTACTCTCCAGGCGTTCAGGCAAATTAAAAGCAAAGGTCTCAATAAATTAACTGGAACCTTTTCTTGTAGAGGACTTTAGAGTCAATTAATAAGAGTCTTTTCTTTTTAATTAAATTACAATCATGGCGGTCATTACAATATGAAAGGTGTCTAAAGCAAGTGTATTGATTAAAGAAGATCCAACCAAATTTTAATCCTAATGTAGGGGACGGAGCCTTATTGAAATTATAAGAGACAAAAACTTAGAGATTATTAATTTTCTAGAGTCATGGTTGTAAATTTTTCTCTATTTTTTTTTTTTTTTTTTTTAATAGAATATGTATTCACTAATTGCAATGCATTGACGAGTGCCGACTGTCTGTCTGTCTACTTGATAGACAAACATTGCTATATTGCATTGAAATATCCCTATTATTAATTGAACTGAATACATCACTTGAGCAAATTAATGTTTTCGAGATTAGTTTGTTGCCATCTGACGTATAATGATGACGTATGATTTCAAATAAAATTATCTCCATTCACTAAAATTCAGTAGAATTATCAAGAATTTTTTTAATTAGAAATCAAAGCAGTAAACACGCATACGAGATGTAACATTTTGGCAATGTTTCGTTTAGTTAAAAGCTATAATTATTATAAAAAACCTATAATATACACTTGATAATTTGACTTTGGGGGTGAAGAGGGAGAAACGTTGACAGTAAATTTTTTTTGAATCCTTGTTTATGTAATTTTCTGAGTCTACTGCAACCACACATCTGCAATCAGATTCCTTTAATTTTCAATATTATTATTATTAATTATCTTCTTTATATATATAATTCTTCTGTACGTGTGTATGTGACTGAACTCCTCCTAAACGACTGAACCGATTTTGATGAAATTTTCTGTGTATGTTTGTGAGAATCCCGGACAGGTTTTGTTTCACAAATAACAATAAGTTAATGAGTAATTAACCGTTAAAATAAGAAAAAATAAAAATTAGGAGAAATTGTTGCCATGGTAACAAAATATAAATATTTACCCATGTTTACGATTTTTTTTATTTATTTACATTTTGAATTCTAAAATATCGGCGTGTCTGTGTACCGGGAGAGTCCCGGAAAGGATATTATTCACAAAAAATCTTAAGTTCATGAATAATTAACCGTTAAAATAAACTCTATATATAAAAATGAAAAGGGAAAATGTATGTACCGGTATGTATATAAGCCGAAGGCGAGCAGGGGGGTCCAGGGGCGCAGCCCCGCTAGACGCAAGCCCCGCCGAAGGCGGGGCTTTGCGTCTAGTTATATATATTTATCTGACGAAGTGAGAAAGTGAGGTTAGCGTAAATGTCAATTGTTTTTTTATATAATAGTTGGCCAGTTGACCGCAAGAGCGTATTGTATTTGAGTGTTTATAATTTCATTCATGTCATACCATTTGATCCTAATTTCACGTTCAAAATATTTTAGTATTTTTTAAAAAGTTATAACATAACCTCACTTCATCAGATGAATATCTATAATAACTAATAATACGATTAATACGTATTGAAAATTAAAGGAATTACAATTACATTGATGCAATTTTATTTTTAGCTGTCTCTCATGATGACACTAAATTAATTTAATTCGAAAAATTAAACAACTAAGATTAAAGATTCTTTATCGCTTGAAGGTTGAAATTTCAATCTTTAGTTTAGAGACTATTTTGACGACCCGGAAGTTTTAAGGACGAAGAGCATTTAACGGATCACTAAATAAGTATTTGCAACCCACAGCGTTTCAAACAGGCAGATTATTTTCGCGATATTAGGTTATTTACCTTAAATACATAAAATAGAAAAATGAGGTACTCAGGAAGGTCGTAGCCGGAAAGATTTAAACCCTACTTAAGAGTCATACTTTATTCCCTTGATGTCAACAATAATGTTTGAACATTTATTCAATGCAAGTAGGCACTCTCTCGATTTCAATTACAGAGATAAATATCCAAACATTATTTTTACAGGCAACATTTTAAAGTAAAAATTTAAAATTTTTATCGGATCTTTTTTTGTTTTTCATCGTTGTGTATTGGCATTCAGTTTTTGTTTTTTTGTTTTTTATCTCAGTATTAAGAAATGCTTGAAAAATAAAGAGAGAGAAAGAGCAAATATTAAAAAAAAAAGAGCAAATATAATAATTACGTAAATTCTCTAGAGATTCTCATTATATGAATTTTTCTATATTAATGTTTATTTTAAAAGATTTCACATTGAATGAATTAATTATACAGGGTGTTGAAAAAAAAATAAGAGAGAATTAAAAAAAAAAGTCACAACTCAAGTGTGTATTAGCTTGAATACTCTCTTTTCTCATTTGTTTTGTGGCTTAACACAGACTCTGTCAAACGTATTTAAACAATCTTTTTCTCTTAATTCACGCAAAATCCTAAATTTATTCAGTAATATTTTAAAAGGGGTCTAAATAGCCTCAGATGTCGGAAAAGAGGTCAAAAAATTTCCTGCGTCTGAGGCGATTTCGGTCGTTTGATAGCCAATTCAATAGAAATACATTTTTCTCGCTTGGGACAGGAAACGAACTCTGGACTCCAAGCGCAAGAATTTAATCATTTATCTCTGCTATGAGTATATTTTTGGTGAGAGGAAGAATTTTTAAGTATTCGGTTAGAAGCTGGACAAAATTTTAATCTGATATAGATAAATTTTATCATAACTTAGCTAGTTCGAGACTTTTTTTCGGCCTTTTTCGAACTTTTATCAGATCAGCGCTGGTTTGAGTTTCGGTTTAATGACAAACCATTTTCAAGGCCTACATATTTTTTTATAAGAAGTAAGTATGTTAATATTTGAAGGTCTTTAAGTTTGTTATTAGTTCGAAACTCAAAACATACCACTTTGTCGTCCGAAAAGTCTTGAACTAGATAAAGTTATAATCAAATTTTTCAAATGTCGTCATTTAGAGTTTTATAGCTTTTATGAGGTTCCAATGCCACATTAGTGACAAGTAACCCCTTCTATTACAAATCAAAATTTTTTAATAATATAGATAAATTAAAAGGCTAAAATGAGAAATGAAATTTTTAGGTAGGCCAGCCCGCTAGCCACTACTCCAAGCCCGAGGGCCTACTGTCGAATTTCATTGATAGCGCCTTCCCCTCTACTGCCAGGCATCGCGTCTCATAACGAATGGATGCCTATTCTCCAGGCGTTCAGGCAAATTAAGCAAATCACATTGCAGAGAGACTATTTCCATGTTAATTATTAATTTCTATATATAAATCACAATTTAATAAATTAAAATAATTTGTCCCACTGAGTATAAACCAAGAAAAAATGAGTCTATAAGCTACACTATTTCTTTTTAATATTTTATTTATTTTTTCGGCATTTGAAACTATCACCGGTAAGTCAATTGGCGGCCGATTGCTACCTGGAAGACTGACTCTTTGTACAAGAGCCGAGAACATTAGAATCCCAGTCCTCGTTATATAACAAAATTAAACATTTTTAAATTTAAATCCGTTTTGACAGAAATAAGCGGTTTTGATTATATACCAAAAAATAAACACCATTTTTTTAACACCCTGTATTTTATATACAAACAATACAATATCTGTACATTTTTTTTTTTGTATGAAATTAATAAATCTATTATTTATATTATTTACAAAAATCAAACTAATTTGGATTTGTTACTTATGCTTCTATCTACTCGACATCTAAACTAAAACCTTATAATATTTAGATATATATTTATAAAAAGACTAAAATACTCGTTAAAATTTTACTAAACAAAAAAATAAATAAATAAATAATTAAACTAACTCTAAAACATTGAGCTGTTTTTATTCTGTTTTAATCTCTATCTAAAAACAATCAAAATAAAAGAACAAAAAAGAAAAAGAAACTAGGCATGTAGATAGCCCGTTTAATAAGGTCGAGAGAGAGAGAGAGAGAGAGAGAGAGAGAGTCACATATCCAGACAGAGCGCTTCCTTACACTGAGGCGGGTTGTTTGTGTGTGCTAGTGCCTAAATCCTCTAGCACGTGGGTCATCGTAGTGGGGGCCGAAGAAATCAACAAACACAGTCACAGTTAAGGCGTTAAGAGATCAAAATCAATAAATATGTCACTCGGATAATTAAAAAAACACAAACAATTCATTTTTGCCAAATCCATAAGACATTCACTTATTTTAAGTTTGTTTATCTCTTCTCTTAGTTCTAAAAATTACAGCAAGTAAATTCACTAAAACTAAAAAAAGAAAAGAAAGAAAGAAACAGAGAGGAGAAGAAGAAGTCAAATAAGCGTTTTTTTTTATTTGTTATTTACGTAATGACGATGCTTGAAAATGTCATTTTCTATGAATCCATTAACTGATCTTGTCCCCACTTTAAAGCATTAACAACAAAAGTTCTAACGAATTAAAATGAAATTTCAAATTTATTTTCTAGCAAAATTCATTTTATAAGGGATACAATTTTCCTATCCAGTGCCTGCTATTAGGCTCCAACACCATCTGAGTATCATTCGAGGTGCAAGTTGTGGCTGTAGACAATTACTAAACGAAAGGAAGGAGAGGCAAGCAAGAAAAAAATGCTCTGAATGCTTTCACCAATCAGCTGGAAACGTTTCGGTTCATTTATTAGTCCATTATATTTTTCTCAGAGTTGATAGAGCAAAATATACACCGATTAATGGGGTGAAGGTGGTACATAATAAATGAACCGAAACGTTTCCAGCTGATTGGTGAAAGCATTCAGAGCATTTTTTCTTGCCTCTCCCTCCATATATTTTTCATTCATTTGGATATTGACAATAGAACACTTTATATTATCTTTTAAAATTTATTTAAGGTCTTTTTCGGCATTAGACCTCGTCCCTATTTATTTTCAATAATATATATAGCCAATACAAATTAAATAAAATTATTATTATTTTTTTTTTTTTTTTGCTCTAAATTTTTTAGCCAAACGAGGGAAAAAAAGGTCTCTTTAAGTCGCCTTATTAAGAAAAAAAAATTGGAGAAATTGTGTTATCTCTGATCAAGAAAGTTTTGGAGTAAATTTGTCAGTTCTTCACGTTCAATAGAAATCAAATATCAACTATCCAATTCGAAAACAATCTCAACAATATTATTAAAATATTAATGTAATGTAAATGTTCCTATAAGCTGTAAAAAAACTTTTTTTTTTTTTTTTTTAATAAAGAGTTTTAGGGAATAGCCACTGTAGCCCAAGCCCTTAAAAAAGTCTTTTTAAGGCCAATTAGACATTATCCCCCAAAAAAATGAATAAATAAATAAAACTACTTAGAACAGTGGTTTCCAAACTTTATTTTACCACGCGTCCCTTAAAAATATTTAATCTTATGACGCCTTCCTCCCCCCCCCCCCCTTGTTTTATAAAATAACACAAAAACAAAAATTTTTAATGTTGAAAAATATAAATTTATATAAAAATATTTTTTTTTTATTTATTCTTATTTATATTAAAACTAGCAATCATTTGGAAAATTGGTCCTGGTGGTCAATATTCGCGCCTCCCCTTAGACTAGTCCGCGCCTCCCTAGGGAAACGCTGGTATAAGGGTATTTTATGGCTGGTGGAATTTGTATCAGGAATGAAAGTTAGAAGACAACGCAACTAGAATTTTTTCTTTAAAAATATATTTTAACAGCTGACGTTTCGGCCTTGGTCAAAGCCATCCTCGGATGACCACTAACAGCTCCGAGGATGGCTTTGAACAAAGCCGAAACGTCAGCTGTTAAAATATATTTTTAAAGAAAAAATTCTGGCTTCGATTTTTCTAACTTTCATTCCAGAAGAAAAATATTTTTCTCAAATCTTATTTTCACGCCCTAGGGGGTGCCTAACTTAAATATAAAATTTCAACCTCCTAGCTCAATTCCTTTAAATTGAACCCACACAGACACACAGACAGAACATGCCGCGAAAACCATTTTTTTTGGATTCAGGGGGCCTCAAAACGTGTATATCCATCAAAGTCTCGACATCGAATACTTTCTCTCTATCTATATTTATATTAACTTATAGATATAGATAAGAGAAAGTAAAAATTTAAATCCGAATTGAGATTAGTTCTATATACAAAAAGATGCGGTAACTCACCCCAGTAAAATTCTAAGTGGACTAATCATATCTTACTTTTCTACCTAATGAAAAAAATCCCTACAAAATTCTGCAAGGGATTCGATGGGTTACCTAAGTTACCCAGCGTTATTATTATCTGTTTATGAGAGTTTCGAAATCTTCAAAAATTAATTCCACCCCAGTAATAAGAAATTTTAGAATGACATTAAAATGTTTCTACCCCACTATGCTATTTGCTAAATATTGAATATAAATTTTAACTCAAACGGAATGCACTTATTTTTTAGTAAAAGTTATCAAAAAACATTAATATCTTTATGCATAAGGGGATGGGGCATTAACCCCCCTGGTTAATGCCTTCATACCTCCCCCCCCCCTTTAAGGAAATGCCAGCCTTCACCGCGAAATTACTCTCAAAATAATTTAAATACATTTATAAATAATTATTTTAATTTTTATTTTATTTTAATTTTCAACCCCTGTGTAAAAGTATATTAAGAAAATTTGATTAACAAAAATATTGGCCAAATAGAAAGAATATAATGACTTAAGAAAAGATTTTAAAAAATGCCCTCAGGCTTGGTGTAGTTGGTAGCGTGCCTACCGAAATGGATACCAAATGGCTTAAATTGAAATGCCTGGACCCCCAATATGTATATTATTAATTGATAATGGTTATCGTATAAAGTGTTATATGGCCTGAGTTGCCGAAAAGACTCTGAATGAGAAAAAAAGGTGTTGGAAAAAAAAGATTTAAAAAAAAAAAAAATTTCAATGACACCTACACACCCCCTCCCCCTTTCAACAGTTTATATTCTCCCTCTACCCTTAGTCAAATATAAAATATTTAATTTCATATTCAAAAGAATCGTTTTTTGCAGTTAAATTATATTTGTTTCTAACATTTTTTTTTCAACGATAAAACCCAGACAGCCTGGAATATTGCAGTAATATTGCAGCAATTTTGCCAACCTTGCACAATATTGACAATATTGGAGCAACATTGCTGTAATTCCGCTGCGCAATATTGAAGTGAGGACATTGCAGAAATATTGCAGCAATATTGCTGTGGCAACATTGAAGTGTGATTATTGCAGCAATATTGCAGTGGCAACATTGAATAGTGAATATTCCAGCAATATTGCATCAATATTGCCGTTGCAATATTGAAGTGTAAATATTGCAGCAATATTCCTGAAATATTACAGTGACAACATTGAAGAGTGAATATTGAAGCAATATTGCAGCACAATGTTGCAAAGGCAACATTGAAGCATGAATATTGCAGCAATATTGCAGGGTCAATATTGAAGTGTGAATATTGCAGCAATATTGAAGTGGCAACATTGAATAGTGAATATAGGGTTAAAATTATCATATAAACTTTATAATATTCATATTAATTAAATAAATTAATGCCCGTGATTACCCGTGGCTTAGAGAGAAGACACTAGCTTCTTGAGCCTGGGGTCCCGGATTCCCTTTCCGTCCCAAGGGAGAAAAATTTATTTCATTTGATTTGACTGCAAATAATTTGAAATAAAGAGGGATGGTGTCTAAATTACCTTAGATGCCGAAAACGAAAAAAAAATTAAAAAATTAAAAAAAAAAAAATTAATTTTAAATATTATAAATTATTATAAATTATTATATTTTTTACAATTTATAAGTGACTTTTTGTTTAAAAAAAATTTAATAGTACTACATACGAATTAAGTAGCTTAAAAAGTGTTGAAATTTCATATAGCAAAACGTCCGAGGCAACAAAGGAGTCTAATATTGGAATCAAGACATTGGAAATATTGGAAATGCAAAAAACTCGTGTTCAAATCCCTCTATGAATAAGTTTTTTTTTACCCAGCAACATTACCACAATATTCCAGGCAATATTGCCGCAATATTCCCGTAATATTGCTGCAATATTCACAATATTCCATGCAATATTGCCGGAATATTCCCGTAATATTGCTGCAATACTCATAATATCCGCGTAATATTGCTGCAATACTTGCAATATTTTTTGTAATATTGCCACAATATTCCATTCAGTATTGCCACAATATTCCTGCAAGTTACAAAGAGGCGGACATAGGAATATTGCAACAATGTTGCTGCATTGTTCCTGCAATATTCCCTGCAAGGTTAAATATTGCAATGTAAGATTCCTGCAATATTACTGTAAGATTCCAGGCTGTCTGGGAATGCATAATAATTACCTTTAATAAGACTCTCAAGAGGGTGTGCTGGCTGACGGTGAGGTCAGGGTGGGTTACACTATATTAATTATTCACTTTGATTCACTTTAGACACAAAAAAGATAGCAGCGCCTGCCTGCTCGGCCATGCACTCGACTCGACTGACCGAGAGATTCGACTCTCTTATCTTTGTATAGGAATAAAACAGATGAAAATAACAATTCCCTTTTTATTAAAAGTAAAAAAATACCTTTTGCTCTAATCTAACTATTTATAGAGATGGAAAAGAATGTCAACAAGTGATTTGGAATATTCCAAGGCCTTTCTTAAATAATCAACCCTTTCACCCCTCCCCCCTAATCAAAATAATAATCAACGCTATTTTTTGAATGTTTTCTATTTATTTGGCTTCGATTTAAATAAGATAAATTTAAAAAACATTTTTTTCAATTTTTCAACCCCTTATCCAATCCTAATAAATAGAATAATTAACAATGCTATCGTTTTCGGCGAGCTTCGCGTCTTGTCAGAAAAAATTAAAACCCTGAAAACTTCCCTGGATCCGTCTTTGGGTTTTACACATAGTATAATTTTCTAGAATGTGTCTTAATTTAGGCCAGTGGTTTCCAAACTTTATGTTACCCTTAAAAATATTCAATCGTATGACGCCCCCTCCCCCACACATTTAATAAAATAATACAAAAACAAAAATGTTTAATAGTATAAAAATATTTTTTTTATTTATTCATATTTATTATTTTAATTAAAAACTCAGTCCCAGAATCTTCTAAATTATTTTATTATTTTATTAATAAAACTAGCAATCATATGGAAAATTGATTTTGGTGGCCAATATTCGCGCCTCCCCTTAGACTAGTCCGCGCCCTCACAGTTTGGATAGTTCAATTTTTTTAGTTAGTAAATCCATTCTGTGTTTACTGATGTCATTTTAGAGAGGAAAATTAATTAATAGAACAAAAAACATTTCAATAAATAATTCCCTAATAAAATCGAAGACAAAAAGAAAAATTAATCAAACACAGTAAAACTTTATATACGTATATGTTGAAAATTTCAACAGAGTTTATTTCAAACCTACAGACATGATGTTGATTCGTCTAATTCGAAAAAATGTCAAAAAATGTGTTCAAATTACATACCAGACAAGAATTAATAAAATTTTCAAATAAACATGTATACCCAAATGGGGATTGTAGCAGTTAATGGAATAAGTATTAACTAATCTAATTTTTAAGAAAAGATATAGAAAAGGAAAAAAGAATTTAGAAAGAACAAAAAAAAACAGAAAATTTCTAACAAACACATTCTATTTGAATCTAATAAAGAATCGATTGAGAAAACGTTACCTCCATTTTAGAGAGAGTATTTTCTTGAGAAAATTCCTCCTAAACACGCAGACAAAATCACAAAATATTAGAGATTAATTTAAAGAATTTTAATTTTAAATAAATAAATAAAAAAAAAACATTGAACTTGGTTCAAGTGAATCTTCTATTAATATTTCCCCATTATTGAGTCAATGGTGTATTTAAATGGGGGTAAAAAAGAGGCGCTCGACTTCCTCTACTTCCCCCTCAAGCCACCAGCGCCCAGGAACTTCAAATCTCGCGATATAATAAATTAAGGGCGCCCCTAGTTGAGCTTTGTCCCTTTCGTCTTTTGAAATTCGTTCCTTTGGAGTAAATAATTACAAATAAAATGGCATTAAAAAAAATCAGAGAAAATTGGCATGTCAGCCTTATCCAAAACAATACTAAAAATTATTCAAATGGAACTTAATTCTTATTTTTAAAAAAAATTTTGAGAATTCATTATTTGACCAATTCTTCTAGTAAATATTTACATTTTTTTCTATATACAGGAAAAAAAGAAAAAAAATTAGGGAACAAAAGCAACAACTAAGAGAAGAGTTTTTTTTTTCTTTTCAGTGGTGGGATTGATAAACTTGACAACTCGTTGTTAAATATTTGAAAACTTTGTTTTGTTCAACAAGTGTTGCCTCAGTTGACGATTGTTCTTGTTAGGCATGATACTATTAATGAAATATATTATTTAAAAAAAAAAAAAAAATGACCGAGATATTAACAGGCTGAATCCCACCACTGTTTTTTTTTTTTTTTTTAGGCTTTATACATTTATTATTATAACGATATATACAAATTGAAATTTCTCCTTCCTCTTGTCTTATGAATTGGCAATGCAATTTAATTTTTTATTTCCACAAGAAAAAATAATTTATTTATTTTTAATAATAAAAAAAATTATCTTTTTAATTATTTATCTATTTATTTATTTATTTAAATATAAAAAAAAAGAATAAATTCATCTTTTATTTTTTAATTAAATGAATAAATAAATATTAAATGTTAAATGAAAATAAAGGTATATATTTATTTATTTATTAATTAGAATTTTTCAAGCCAAATTCTAAATAAATGAAAAAAAAAATAAATAAATGAAAAAGCGGAATCGAAAAACAGTACATTTAATTTAATTATTCATAAAAAGAGAGAAAATATAATTTTGAAAATAATTTATAGTTATTTTTATTATATAAATTGGTATTGAAAAGCTGATTTCAATTGGAGATATGTTCATTGTTGATTTTGATAGGTAATTATTTATTTTAAAGCAGCCAAGAAGTAAAAAATGTATTCAAAAAAAAAAAAAAAAACTTGTAGAAAACGTCAAAATTGCGGCCGATATTGCCCGGCCTTCGCCTGGACCTATGATACGTAACAAAATAAAGGGGTGGCAAGTAAAAAGTTGTATTAAAAAATAAGATTTGTTTCTTCTTCTTGTCTGCTTGCAAATGAAATAAATAATTGCAGTTTCTCCGATTAAGTTTTCAAAATCCGCAATAAGGTAAATTTATGTTTTCAAAATTATATTAGGTTAATAAACAATCAAAACAAGCACAACAATGCTAAATAATGAACATAGCCACAATAAGAAACAGCGTTTATATATAATACCAACCTATTAAAACAAAAATAACTCAACAGTATATAATTTCAATTAAATATTAATTTCAAAAATTAAAACAAATTAAATCGATTCCGACATCTGATATTTAAAAAAAGAGGATAAATTTCAAGGCTAAAAAATAAAATTTTAGGGATGAAATTTAAAGCGTAAAAAAATAATTTCAAAAGAGCGTCCTTAACTGGATAAGATAAGAATGAAGAAGATAAAAAAAAAAGTCAGGAGATGAGACGTTGAGTCTAAAATGTCAATTGCAGCATTTCTACTTTGGCTACGAGGTTAAAAAAAAAAAAAAGAAAATAAAAGGAATGATGGAAGAAGAAAAGCGACAACTAAACTAAGCCTCAGCATAATATATAGATAAATATATATTTATAAACATTCTAAGCGGAAAAAAATAACAGGGTGGGGGAAAGAGAGAAAAAAAACCCTGGGAATAACTGTATTTGTATAGATCATAGTTCTGGGACTCACCTGTTTGAGTAAAAGTTCACTGTTGGCACTAAGACAGGTGACTAAATATTTGGTGAGCCCGAGAAATGAGCCAAGAACCTCGGTGGTCAAATGATCACGTGATGAGCGCTGAAGCATGAAGCTGATGACGAGGAAACCGCGATTTTGGATCATGTGCTGCTGGACAGTCTGTGACGATTCCACCAATTCACAGATAAAGCCCAAGAGTTTGGAACTGTAAAAAAAAAGAATATTAGATTAAAAAGTTTTATTTACGAAGTAAAATAAATTAGTTTGTAAATATCAAATTAATTAGAAAATTTAGCGTTTTTATTTCTATACTTTTACTTTTCTCTGTGAGCCTCTAATACCATCGCTTTTGCAGATATCGAAGGGAAGAGAGAATCGTCGTGTAACGAAAAGAGGACATATATTTTCAAAGTAATCTCAAGAGCCGAAATGGAAAAAGATTTCTAATATAGGGAGGGAGATTGCCTTTATTATAGGCAATTTGTAACTGTGTTCGAAAAAAATAATCGAAATGTTTCCCTTTTTCTTTATGAGCTATTGTTTATTTCGTATTTTTTGAAAGTAGTCTGTCTAGTCGAAATATGAGTCGTCAGTCCATTTGCCAAAATTTGAAAAGTTGAGATTTTAATTGCATGTTGTTCGGATAACTGAAATACACATTAGAAAATAGTTTTCCAGTGAAAAAACCTATTTAAAACAAATACTGAAAATCGAGTACAAATTCAAACCGGGGCTAGTTGCATTTCATTCCATTTCCAAAACAAATACTGTGCCAAAACTACTTGCTTGCTAACATAAAGATGGCGACTTTCATGAAGCCATTTCCAAAACTTGCTAATTGCAATGATTAATAATAGCCCTACCCACAAAATTGTATATTTTGGTAAAATGGGGGATATTTTTATAGTGCAGACTTATATTTCTACACTTTTTAATAATGATTATTGTTGGCTAACCTGCTACTTTTCTTTTTTGTTTTGCTATGTTAATTGAAACTGACCAGCTGGCATTTATAGTGCCAAAACTCGCTAAATGCCAAAGGTCCAATTCCAAAACTTGCTGATTACAAAAAAACTTTTCCAAAAGTGCCAAGTTGAATATTAAAACTGTTTATTACTGCTATATAGAAAAGTTCCAGGATGACCGAGCTGAAGCTTGGTGGATTTTTCTTTTGATAAAATTGGAAAAATCTAAAAAAATTCATCAGTAAAGTACTAGTACTTGAGGTTTTTCAAAGACAAGACCTAGCGTAATTTGTTTCGGATGTCGCAAATAGTAAATATTTAAAATTTGAATGAAATCGGTAAAGGGAATTTCCAAAAAAATGGAAAAAACTAACAAAGTAAACTACATCAGTAAAGTACTAGTACCCGAATTTTGTCTAAGATGAGACCTAGCGTACTTTCATATTCGTGCAGAAAATACTATTTAGACTAAGTTTATTTTAAATTTGAAAAAAATCGTTAGAGCCGTTTTCGAGAACTTATGTGCTTACAAACAAACATACTTTGCTCGTTTAATAGTATTAGATAATACCGACCTAAGACCATGTAAATTGTGTTCGTAATTTATTTACAGATTTTATAAAGATAAAAGTCATAAATTAACTCTTGAGTTTAATAAAATACAGGATTTTCTTGTTCCCTGAAAATTTGTTCTCGATGCAACTAGACACTTTTGGAAATGGACGAATCAACAAATAGGATACTTTTATATAAATATACCTATAATTCAAATAAGTATTAATTATAATTTTAATCCTCGTACTAACTCTTTTTACATCTTCAAAATATTGGTACAAAAAAAGAAAAAAAGAAGCAGTTAAGACTTACCAGAGAGTAGGATCCCTCTTTGCTTCACTGGCTGATGCTGAGTCGTATGGCATGTCCAATTGAGAGAACAATGGAAACAATACTTGAATGCCACCAATTGAATTCAAAGTAGAGTGGATTGAATGCGTGATCACCGCCTTCACGTCCTGTTCAACAAATAAACATTTCTTATTAACAAAGTAGACTAGGCATGTGTAAGAAGAGAGAAGAGATGGTGACGTCATGGGATGAGGGAGGTGGATCAAAGGGGGCATTGTTGGGACTTTTGTTGATATTCTTTGTTTATTGATTTTTGTAATGAATGTGTCGAGATTAATAAAGAGTCTTTGACAGGTTTGGACCACAGGCGATTTTTGTTTTTCTCAAATATCAACTTGGCTTTTGTATAGGTCTAAAATTGCTTAAATAAATTCAAGAAACAGTTCATCAATTCTCGAAGGTTTACTTTGAAGCTTTGCAGGATGTACCTGCAGATTTTTTTAAAATTAATACATCCTCAAAGCTTCAAAGTACCCAATAAACCTTCTAGAATTGATGCTTAAATAAATATTGATATGTGAAGAAAAGAATAGCAGCTAGATAAAATTTCATTTATTAGACCCTCTATGCTGACGTTTCGAACTTGGTCAAGACCATCCTCAGAGCTATAAAATCCACATATTTTGATCGAATATGCAAACTAATTCCGAGTTGACTGGTACAGTGAAGGACAATATTAAGTCCCACCAATGCGTTTTCTACTTGTGATTATTTCATTGTTTTTAAAAAAATATTTAATGACAACTTTCAAACCTAGAATATTTCCAATAAAGATTTTCATTTTCTTTTATAAAAACAATGAAATAATCACAAGTAGAAAACGCATGGGTGGGACTTGATATTGTCCCTCACTGTAACTTTTCAAACATAGTAATAGATGAGTGTTAATTATTGAACCTGTTTTAATTAAGCGCATGCGCCTAGCGTGGAATTTTTTTTACAATTCATTTTTTTTTTATTATTATTAAAATGTAAATTCACCAACTTGTGATAATTTCAATCATTAGAAATTATTATAAGAGAGAGGGAGAGCGTGAAGAGCTCTTAAGAATTGGATCTGAATTAAGATGATATAAACTCTCATGATAGAGAAAGAGAGAGAGAGAGAGAGAGAGAGAGAGAGAGAGCTCTCTAGGTGAACTTGTTTCAAAGTTTAGATAACTTGTGTCCCAATATTGGGTTCGTTACAAACTTGAGCATAACTATCTGGGCCAACCAGAACCAAGTTATTATACACAATAAACGTTATATTCTCTATTCTGAGTCAGAGAGAGAGAAATAATTTGTTAAATGAAAAGATCAATGAGAAAAACACGGACAGACATATTTTTTATTTAATTTAGTTTCTTTTGTTTCTTTTAATTTAACAATTGTTGTTGTTTCAAAGGATTTCACGATTTCTATTGTTTTGTTACAAAGATATTGAAAATGCCTGTTAAAAAAAAATATCCACAAACACCAAGGACGTTTACGATTAATGGATTTTCAACTCCTTTTCTCTCTGTCTCTTAGATCTCTTAACGCTACAACACCGCTATTAAGTGCTTTAAAACAATCAGAGAAATAAGATTTGATTTTTTTTTTAATTTATTTAAAATAACAAATCTGTGTCTCATTATACTGGACGACAAAAATGACATTTTTAAAAGTTTCTTCCATTTCATGAGTCAATTTTTATTAATTTTGGGTTGAGAAAAACGAATATAACAAAGGATTTTTTTTTTAACACTCACACTTTTTTCTCATTCACACTCACATACCCACAGTCTTTTCGGCAACTCTGGCCATCAGACTTTAAACGATACTCGTATGTTTAATATACATATTGGGGGTCCAGGCATTCTTATTTAAGCCATTTGGTATCCAAATAGCTTAAATAAAATCATCGGACCTACTGGAGTCCGAACCCGTGATTTTTGGAATACGACCCCTACACAAAGCCCCGAGGGCAAAGAAGGATTTTATTGGCTCTAGTTTTAGAGATAGAGGGAATACAATGTTCATAGGAAATATGCTCAAAAACGGCTCTTATTGTGAATTTCCAAATTTTTTTAAGAAGTCCCCCCCTTTTGAAATATGCAGATAGTTAAAATACATATAAATTTTAAGTTTCAGCCCAATTGGAGAGCATTTAGATGTGCCTCAATTTAAAGTCGAATTTTTTCAGTTATTTTTTGCTTTGGACACCCCTAATCAAGGGCGGATGCAGAGGTGTTTCTCGGGGGAGGGGTAATCTGGAGTGACTGGTCGCACAGCACCCAATTTTTTCTTAATTTCGGTAATTTAAAGGCGCATTCTGTACTTGATGGCCAGAATATAAATACAAATCAAATTTTTAAGTATTCCCGAGTCGAAATCGAACGCCTGGTTTGAGTCTACAAAACCTCAGAATCTAATTGTTGTCTAAGTAGACTTAACAGAATCAAACTAGGATTTGAAAGCATGGTTTCTATGGGAATTTGAAAGTCTGGTTTGGTTCTAACAAGTCTACTTATGTCCCTTTTTGACATGTTTAGACTCAGACCAGGTATTCGAAATACTAGTTTAAGTCTACCAGATCTACTATTACGACCAGCAGTACTGAATGCTGGAATCCTAGTTTAGGCCTATGAATTCTCATTTAAAATTTGTTTATATACATATATACAGAGTGACAAAAAAGTTCTGATAATTTTGTTAGATTAGCAAAGAGGTATGCTTGTTTTTTGGCAATGAGAAAAATAACTTTTAGAGTGTTTTCTTCAAATATTTCGAAGACATTTAATAGCACTTCACCGCTGATGAAGAAGTCCTATTAAATGCCATCGAAATATTTGAAGAAAACACTCTAAAAGTTATTTTTCTCAATGCCAAAAAACAAGCATACCTCTTTGCTAATTTATACAACTTTGCACTCCACATTCGAAATTTTT
Source organism: Euborellia annulipes (assembly GCA_023213315.1). Classification (NCBI taxonomy): domain Eukaryota; kingdom Metazoa; phylum Arthropoda; class Insecta; order Dermaptera; family Anisolabididae; genus Euborellia; species Euborellia annulipes. Next base: position 16,548 of record JAKCPI010022135.1, on the reverse strand, counting down.
TACTTTCTCTTACATCTATATATGTTAATATATATAGAGAGAAAGTATTGGATTCATGTCAAAAATTCTATGTCGAGATTTTGATGGAACTTCACGTTTTGCTCTTCATTTCGCTACAATTAAATTCTTAAATAAAAGGAAAATCAAATTAATCTTTAAATAAAATATTTTTTGTTTAAATATCAATTTTCTTTAATTTGAGAATAAGATAACATATATTTAAAATATTTTAACAATTCCAAATGCTCTTCGTGTCGATTTCAATATTTCTGGAGATTCATTACTGAAATTGTTTTAAAGAAAATATGGATGTAAAAATGGATTTCCATCTCTAAAATAAATCACATTAATTTTTATCTTGACTGTATATGTAGGCCTATACCATCAGCTATCACGTGTGGAAAAATATTTTTCTTTTCAGTAAGAACTTCATTTAGTTCTCTGGAAATGTGAAAAATATATAAATTAATTTTATAAATTTTTTTTTTTTTTTTTATAAAAAAACATTCACACTTTTTTCTCATTCACACTCACACTCACACACACATTCACACTGTCTTTTCGGCAGCTCAGGCCATATAAGACATTTACGATAACCGTTATTTATGAATTTATATATATTAGGGTCCAGGCATTTTTATTTAAGCCATCTGGTATCCAGATGGCTTAAATAAAATCATCGGACTGCCTGGGGTCCGAACCCGCGACGTTTGGTATATGAGGTTAGCACGCTAACCTCTACACCACGCCCCGTGGGCCTTTTATAAATTTATAATCTTTTTTAATTTGTCTTCTTACCTTTCAAAATGACATGAATGGCCAATGTTCCTTGTATTCATTTATTAAAATTAAAGTGGCTTCTTCAGGCCAATGTGATTTTACAACTAAAATTTATAATGAATATAATTGAAAAAATTAAATAGAATAAAAAAAAATAAAAATAAAAATAACAGCTAACCTTATCATTTTGTTTTGGCTTGTTTTTTTTAACGTTGACCCTTAAATAAATAAAAATAATTAATAATAATAAAGAAAATTAATGAAAAAAATGAAAATAAAACTTAAAACTTACTTCTTTTTTATCGATAATAAATCCAAATATCCAAGGAATGAAAGAAAATGAAAGGTGGTCATCTATTAAAGCTTTGGCGCTGAGATCGCACTGTTTTTAATTTTTACCCGAGAGGATTAGAAGGTTCAAACCAGTACTTCCCGAGTCAAAATCGAACGCCTGGCTTGAACCTTTTAGTCCTCAATTGAAGACTGCAAGGTTCAAGCCAGGCGTTCAAGTACTGGTTTGAACCTTTTAATTCTCCTGGCAGGCCCAGTAGGCTCAAGCCAGGCTTTCAATTTTGACTCAAATACTGGTTTGAACCTTCTAATTCTCCTGGTAGGTTTAGTAGGCTTTAACCAAATTTTAATCCTATCAAATAACAAAGGAATTGAGGACTAAAAGGTTCAAACCAGGCGTTCAAGTACTGGTTTGAATCTTCTAATTCTCCTGGTAGAATCAGTAGGCTTTCACAAAATTGTAAATAAATAACATCCCATCAAATAACAAGGGAATTCAGGACTAAAAGGTTCAAACCAGGCGTTCGATTTCGACTCGGGTTAATTTTTAAAATTTTACATTAAAAATAAATGTTTTTTCAAAAAAAAGGTATTTTTTTCAAATCTCGGGGGGGGGGGTAATTACCCTCTTTACCCCCCTGTATCCGCCCTTGTCCTTAATGCAATTTTTACCATCCCTAAATGCAATAAAACATATCTTCATTATATTCTTAGGTTCTTTAGCTGTCTAGAAATCAATTATTCGTAAAAATCTGTTAATTATTAATGAAATTATGGAAATATTTATCAAAGTCCGATTTAAAAAAAAAAACACTTTGGTTGACAATCTCTTTGGTGATAGGAATATATTTTTAAACTATTTTGTTCATAATTTCGAGAATAATCAACAGATTTTCATGAATGAATGATTTTTGGAAAACTTAAGAACTTTAAGTCGTTTGAAGCACGTCTAAATGGCCTCCGATTGGGCACAAACTGGAATATTTCTATGTATTTTAACTATCTGCATATTTTTAAGGAGTGACGTCTTATAAAAATCTTACAAATTCATAAGAGCATATTTTCTATGAAAATTTTATTCTCTCTATATCTCTAAAACTAGAGCCAATCGGGCAAAATAGATGATATTTTCGGAATCAGTGCCCTCTATATTCTCAAGAATAGCTCTTGTTATACTCGATACAAAATCAGTGTTATCAAATTGTCATTTTTATGAAATTTGATTCCGTGGGCGAGTTTTATCAAAATATACCTACATTTAAACAGCCGGGCAACAAATGAATAGGCCAAAATCAATAACAAAGAATGTAAATATATTTTCGCCACTTCGGCACGCAAAAGAGAATACGTTTTAACGTTCAGTGGGCTTACTTAAAAATTGAATTTTCGGACTTTCGCCACTAAGATTCTCAGCAGGCGATATGGGAAAATATATACTCTGTTTGGTGAAACGTTGCGTCAAATTGTGAATAGGTCAAGGGTTGAAATTGCCTTTCCCCCTCCTATGGAGCGTGGGAATAATCCCGGTGGCAGACTCCTGGGATCTCCTCAACTTGGGAATAATCCATATTAAATATATACTGTATACATTTATTGCTCCGAGGCCCACATCTTGTGGGCTTACATGTCTGTCCCTTCCTTCTATATTTTCAACAGGCGTCAGACCGTGCGACGGGCCAGCTTGTTTTATTTCTTCCAGTCGCAAAAAACCCGACCCCGCACTGCGGGAATAAGGCTAAGAAAGAAGTAATAGTAGTATACTGTATACATTTAACGAAAAAGGCCCTCCCTCACTTGAACACCCTCCCAACTCCTTTAAGTAGCTCTCGCTTGATATAACAAACAAACAAACAAAAAAAAAAAAGTTCTAACTAGAGCACAATTTAATAGTTAAATTGAAAACGTCTCTACTTATTTGTTTTTCAAACTTGTTGACTTTGTTTTAATAATTAAAATCAGATTGCATATCTATTTATTTTGATTTAATTAAATCATTCACATCTCAAATATTAAATAATTTATCATTTATGCCTGAAGGGAGATCAAAACGTAAATAAATAAATGATATTTAGTATTCAAAATTATAATTATAATTCATTCGTTTTATGAAATAAATTTATATACAGTAATCAAAAATAATTGCTATGTAGAAAATATTTGAAGTGTTTGTGTGTTAATAAAAGACAGACCAAGGGCCGGTTGCTTCACTTCTAGTCAACTAACAAACTTATCCGGCCTATAGCAAATCATCGAAATAGTAAACAAGAACACGCTTAATCCTAGAGTTTAAAAAAATGAGTTTTTTCACATATAATTAGCTATCTGAGGTACCTAAGAGAGAGGTGTGAACTTAGCAACTTAATAAAGGAAATATTATTAAAAATTAAAATAATTAATTAAAGCTAATTAACTTTTTAAGAAAAATTTAAAAATTTCCAAAAAAAAAAAAAAAAAAAAATACTTGTATTCCTAATTTCACTCCTTATGCCGAACAGCTAGCAAACTACGATCTGGCTCTTGTTCAATCATATAATTAGCTTAACTAGATGTGAAAAGGCTCAAAAGTCATAGTCAACTAGCTTATTCAAGGAAAAGCTAGTTACTTAGATGTGAAGCAACCGGCCCTAAAAATGATAACCTATAAACTCAAGATGTTCAGTAAAATCTGTCAAAGAATGGAAGATGGAGGGAACAAAACACTAGCCTCTTTTGCCCCTCTTTCTCAATACTTCATTTTTATTGAAAACTAGTCCCGCCTTCGTCGGGCTTCACGCGAACTTAACACTTAGACAGAAATTGAACAATTACGTCGACTAATACCAAGTCTAATTGAAGCTTTTGAATATTTCTAAATATATAATAGCGGAGTGTCCGTATGTCTGTCCGTATGTCACGCTCTGTTTGACCAGCTCCCCGTTGGAATTTTGAAACGAAATTTTGCAGTCCCTTAGAGGACGTTTTGGAGAGTCCAGGAAAAATACTCGGGTCCCCTTTTTCTCAAAAGAGGAAGCGCAAAAAATTCCAAAATTTCTCCAATTAGAAAGCATTGAGTCTTTCTTTATGAAAAATTAATGTCAATTAATTAAAATAATTACATCTCTCAAATGAAAAATAATAAAAAATTTTATATAATTAAATTGGGTATAGGAGACTTTGCAGCCAAGGAAATTAAATAAAAAACTTATTTAATTATTAATCGTCGACGTTTCGGTCGCAAGTCACGACCTTCCTCAGGACGATGAGGAAGGTCGTGACTTGCGACCGAAACGTCGACGATTAATAATTAAATAAGTTTTTTATTTAATTTCCTTGGCTGCAAAGTCTCCTATACCCAATTCAAAGTCTACAGCCACTTCTCATCACTATATAATTAAATTTTTTTTTCTTAGAGGGGGGGGGGGGCTAGCTGGTGTAGAGTGCTAGGGCTAGGGTATCGGCCTCTGCAAAAAAGATCCCTGCTCAAACCCTGGGCGTGCGGGATTTTTCATTAAATAAAATATTTATTTAATGTAAAACAAATTCTCAAGCAGGCACTGGATTGGAATATTGGATCTCACTATAGGCTTTTCTTAAGGGGTAAGAGGGTTAATAAGCCAGAGAGATCGCGGGTTCGCATCCCGTCTCATGCGACAATTTATTTCAATTGGATTGGCTACCAATCCAAATGAAATAAAAAGAGACGGGGTCTAAATGGCCTTCGATGCCGAAAAAGACCTTAAATGAAATAAAAAAAAAAAAAAAAAAACAGATATGTATTGTTATTATTAATTGGTTGAAACGAGTTAACTGAAAAATTGCGGCGCTTGCTTAAGAAAAGACAAGGGTCCGCCGCAGGCGGGCTGGAGCGAGCTGTAGGGGGGGGGTCCAGGGGAGCGAAGCTGAAGGCGGGCTGAGCGGCTAGCTGAAATCTAATTCCCAAATGAAAAAAATTAGGTGTGCAAATTTTGTATGATGTATGTAGGAACACCAGATTTTTTTTTAAGAGAGATTATTTTAATTTATAGCCTATAGAAACTCTCTTTTGTTTAGTCTCTCTCTCCCTGAATTTTATTTGATTATTAAGCTGCTCTTTGTGCATTGTATTTAATAATTCTCTCTCTCTTTTGGTAACGTGATATTTGTCTAGTGTCACGCACGAATAATATAATTAATTAATTGTTGTAAACTTAGTTAGTTTCCTTCACCATCATCATCATCATTTCTATTTCAATGTGATTATTTTTATAAACAAATTCAATGGATGAGTGATAAATCAGAAGAGCAGGAAAGTTAATAAATTTTAATTAGATTTCGACGACGTTTCGGGAACGCATCATTACCATCTTCAGAAATTGTTAATACTAGATCCATAGCAGAGCATACAAACAGGAAACGTCAGCAATTGAAAGCAGAAGCCTTCTCTCAATCGTGTATTCGATAAGAGTGTGGAATCTTATTCCGAAGTCCAAACAGGAAGTTGGTCAAAAAATGGGACAGACAGACGAACATATATATTCTATAAGTAAAACTCTAAGGATTTTTACATGTATTCTCTTTTTGGTGAGTAATAATCAGAACGGTCACCCATCCGAGATTTATCACTGTTTGGTTTTGCCTCTAATCAAGAGGTCTTCTTGGCTGATTCCTCCTTTCCTCCTAGGCCTATTAAGTCTAAACGTAATAGCCTATTATACCTATATACGAAAATAAATTAATGTATTCTGTTCTTTTTCAGTTAACGTTTCTGTAAGGGCCTTAATATATATAAAAATTATTTTTTAAATATGTAATTAGTATACGATTTTTTTTAAAAAGATTGTTCAAATTACTGGTATATTATATAACACAAACATACTTGTTGGATTTAATAAAAACTTTTATGGATCTGAAGATGGTTCATACCTCGACCGACAAATCAGCAGGAGCTGGAATAGCCTCTAATCAATCGGGTGTGTAATTATCGATGTTCAATGAGGAGGTCTAGCCAGAGTCTCTCCACCAATGAAGCTCACAATTTACGACGTTTCGGTTTAAAATTATTGGACCATCATCACTTGTCATACATCTAACTCATGCGCTCTGGGATTAGAAATTTTAACAAGTTTTCATCTACATCTGGCGAGATACCAGTATTTAATATATTCACAACATATGACATCTACCTAATAGGTAATGATGGTCCAATAAAGTTAGATCGAAACGTTATAAATTGGAAGTTTCAATGATGGAGGAGCTTCTCGTTCCATGCACTCACCTCCTGTCAATGATCATTTAAAATTAATAGCTGGATTCTTCCACTAGCGAAATTTTACAAAAACACCATTTATGCTATGTGCACATTTAAACGTATCGCGAAGATCCCAAAAATTTCACCGTGGATGGAGATTCAACAGTAAGATATCACAGATTGATTTATTAAAGTGAAACTTTTATTTGATTCTCTCAAATTCTCTTCTATCAGCATGTAGCTTACAAGTCGTGACGTCAAAGGCCGTGACGCTACAAGCCATGACCAGTGGCGTCATTTCAACTTTTTCTTGGGGGGGCAAATTTTTTCTTGGGGGGGCAAACATTTTTTTTCTTAAAATTTACTTACAAACGGGTACTCAAATTTAGCCAAAACATATTTAATTTAATTAATTGTTTAATTTTGTACAGTTTGTATACTCGTAGATGTATTTTGGAGCATTTTATTTAGAATAATATAAAATTTTATAAAAATCAGAGCCCTTGGGGGGGCAAATGCCCCCCTCCCCCCCAAATGACGCCACTGGCCATGACGTCACAAGCCGTGACGACAAGAATAAGAAAGTTGAAATTTAATATATATGATGAATTATAAAAAAAAATAATTGTGAGATTTAATTATTCAATTTTTAAATTGATAAAATATAATTTTTAAAATAATTTAAAATGATTCAATTATTATATATTATATATAATATATATATATATATTGTATATATATTATATTGTTCTCAGTTTTTAATATGCCTCTATTGATTTCCCATTTTCTAATTATTAAGTTAAGATTAAAAACGCGATTTTAATACCCTTAATTGAATAATTTTCTGAAAATTTTCAGTTAAACGCCTACGATCCAAAAAAAAAGTTTCACTTGCATCGTGGTTTCATAAAACCACACAATTATTTTTTTTTTTTTTTAAATGATATTTCGAAAATTTTCTTTTTTGAGAAGTTGATAACAAAAACAGCTGATATCATTTTTAAGATTTTTTCGCAAGCGATTTATATAAAAAAAATCTGGTGTGACTGGCGCACAGCACACAACTTTCTCTTACCCTTCGGTAAGAGAAAGTTGCGCACTGTGCTGGTCACACCAGATTTTTTGTGTCGAGATATATTTAGTTTCCGATAGCACCTTAGTTTCAAACTTGCATTTTAAATGTTGACTGCTTCAAATAAACTATGGTTATTTTTCAAAATTTTAATCTCATATTTGGACATTTTATACACAATATAGAATCGTAAATAAATACAAAATTTCATAAGAATTGGAAAAAAAAATTTTAAATGCGTAAAAAGTTCCAAAGGGGACCCCCTTTTGAATCGAAATTAACATACAAATCCCTATAGGAAATTAACATTATTTCTATGCGAAGATAAGGTGGAAAGGGAATTTAAAAAGAGTAGAGAGAGACGATAATTGCAAGTGGGAGAGATATATATATATGTTTTCTTTGAAACAATTAAAACAGAAATAAAAAAAAATAAATGGGAATTTAAATAATAATTGATTTTTTTTTAATCTAATAAAAAGAAAAAGATTTAAATTCCGTTACCATGGCAACCATTTCTATCTTTCCTATGAAGAACAAGAGTAAAGTGGTCTTCAGAAGATTTCAACGGCAAAATGAGAATATACATTTTAAAGAGCATCTAAAAAATAATTGATTTTTGAATTTTAAAAAAAATCCTTGGAGGGAATTTTGAGAAAATCGAAAAAAACTGAAAAAGTACATCAGTAAAGTACTAGTACTTTTTGGCCGATTTTGTTCAAAAGCTTATTTTGAGATTCTTCATAGGTACCTAAGTTAAATATAAAATTTCAATCCGCTAGCTCAACTCCTTCATGCTAAAAATCTGTCCACACACACAGACACACACACAGACACACATACACACACACACACAGACCAATTTGCGGGACCCACTTTTTTGGACTCAGGGGACCTCAAAACATGTATATCCATCAAAATCTCGACATCGAATTTTTGACATGATCGCAATACTTTCTCTCTCTATATATATTAACATATATAGAGGTAAGAGAAAGTAAAAAATAAATAAGTAGTAGAGTAAAGCTACACTCCATATTTGGATTCCGAATTTAAGAATATTTTTTTGACACTAGAAATTTACAGTTAGCACTTCATTTGTGTTATCAAGATAAATAAATAAATAAAATAGAAAAAGACTCACTTGGAGCATGAGCGCGTGTGGTGAGTGCACAAAATATGAGATGTTGCCTTTGGGTGCACTCTGTAGGCACAGTTGACTATCCGTTGCCACTGGATTGTACATGAACACAATTGCACTTGAGAGTTTGCCATCGTACAGCACCTGCACAAAAGATAAGCAGCCCCTCTCATGTAATCAACGAATCCCTTGCAAATTCTCATTTGGTGGCCTCCTTATAAAAGAAAAAAATTAAGAATTACATTTTTTTCTTTTTTATGAACCAACCTTTAAATCAGCTGATGAACTTGAAGAAGTTGATTATTATAATTATGATAATAATTCACCTACCAATGAGACGCACGGAGACGTTAATCTTAGGGAAATTTTAATACAAAAAATAATTGGAGATTTAATTAAAAAAAAAAAAAAAAATGACTCTGTTGGGACTTGAACTGTGAACATCAAATTAAAGAAAGTCGCTGGTTTAGCTTCAGATTATAGATAATAATAATTAGCCTACTTAAGTACATTTGCATGTTTGGAGAGAGGTAGAAGTACAAATACAAATCATTTCATGGCAGCACTTACATTGTACAATTTATTAATATTTTCCTCGCCATTAATTTCTACTTCATTGCCCAATTTCTGGATCTTTGGAATTTAGGGCTATTGGACATTCGGAGAGGACCTGGAGCAGAGTTTCTGGCTGGTTGGGGTTGCATATGGAGCAGATCTCTTTTCGGTTTATTAGGTGCGGAAATGTCAAGCGCGGCGAAACCTCGGATGGGTATATGTATAATAGTTTGATATTTAAATCGATGTATAGCCTATACCACTGAACCAACTCTTATCAAAATATACCCTAATTAATGAACTGAGGATAGTACAAAATAAATGCACCGAAACGTAATTAATAAAAAGCATTATTTTTTTGCTGCCTCTGCTTTTACACATCTTTCATCAAAATATCGACCGCCACAACTTTTCCGCACGGCGAAAGCTCGAGATTGGTGACCCCGAGCAATCAGAGTGTGGAAGGTCCCCCGGTAGCCATCGATAATATGTATTTAGTTATTAAATTAATTAAAAAATTTAGTAGTTTCCTCCTTGGTCGATTCTCACTAATGGTAATTAAGGATGTGAATTTATTAAAAATTCGTCTTATATTTCAGAGCATCGTTGGACATCTGGCTGACAAGTTTGCGCAAGTTTCCACTTGTTTCGGCACAGTGAAATGCCGTCTTCAGAGTCGAAACAAGTGGAAACTTGCGCAAACTTGTCAGCCAGATGTCCAACGATGCTCTGAAATATAAGACGAATTTTTAATAAATTCACGTCCTCAATTACCATCAGTAAGAATTGATCAAAAAGAAAACTACACAATTTTTGAATTAATTTAATTATATTCTGGTCTACACTAAAAACTTTCAGTATTTAGTTATATCTCTAAATGGCGACAGCACAAGGGCGGATCCAGAGGTGTTTCTAGGGGGGGGGGGGGGGGTGAATCTGGTGTGACTCGTCGCACAGCACACTATTTTTTCATAATTTCGGTAATTTAAAGGCACATTCTGTACTTGATTGGCAGAATATAAATACAAATCAAATTTTTAGGTATTCATATTTAAAATTTTACATTAAAAATAAATTTTTTTGCGAAAAAAAGGTATTTTTTTCAAATCTCGGGGGGGGGGTAATTACCCCCCTTTATCCGCCCTTGCCTCAGCAGCCAAAGAGGGTTTAAAAAAAAAAATAAATATTTCAGAGTATTCTTTGGACATATGGCTGACAAGTTTTCATTGAAGATGGCAGTTGCTTGTGCCGAAACAAGTAGAAAATTATCAGCCAGAGAATACTCTGAAATATAAAACGATAATTTTTGAAAATTTTGCTTTATTTATAAGCATTTACCATCTTCTGAGTCGAGCAAGAAAGAAGCTTAATTTTCTAACATATACTTGACTACATTTAAAACTTTTAAATGAAAAATTAAATAACCTGCAATTACAATCTTTTATTTTTTGATAAGTCTTCTCTAGAAGATTAAAATTTTTAAAAACGAATAATCAAAAGAAGTTAAAAAAAAAAGAGGAATTCTAATTGTGAATTCATTAAAATGATTCTTCCCTCCCCCCTCCCCTCTCTATTTCACCGCTCAGTAAGTTTGAACAAGTGTCTGGGTCAGCTAATTAATAAACACGCCTGGCGCCAATCACAAACAGATGTTTGTTTATTATTAAATAAGTTTTAAGGAGAAACAAAGAAGGAGGGGAGAAGAAAATTAAATAAAAGCTTAGAATTTGCCTGATAATTTTATTCCTTAACGCCCCCCCCTCCTCTCCCTTCGCCCCCGCCCCCTTTATGCTTATGAGTGATAAAATTAAAATAAAATTTAATTAAAAAATAAGAGAGAGAATAAGGACATAATTTTTATGATTATGACTCAACTACTGGATAAATAAAATAAGCATATGGAGAATTAAATAAATTTATGTGTCGCGCCAAGTAAATCTCTCGCTCTCGCTAGCGAGGAAATTTTAATAGGATTTATATTACCGTTTTTTTTTTTTCTTTTTTTTTTTTATTTAAACTTCAAATGTCCTCTATCTAAAAATTTTAATTAAATCTTTAAAGAGAATATAAAATTTATATTATTTTAGAATAAAGCGTTTTAATAGGAAACTAAAGTTTTTCCTAATTGTCAATTAAATATTGATAGCCTTTAAAGTCAAAGGGTCTGAAGGATGCGGGACACAGGCAGGGAGTAGCGGGAAATTTTTTTTTTTTTTATATACCATATTCTATTGACTCGACATTTAGCTCTCGATAGAGACCATCTTCACGACACGCTTTTTATTCGTTCCTTCACGAATAAATATTAAAGATGCAATTTTATTATTTCGATATTTATTAATGTGTAAAGAAAAGAATAGAAGCTAGATATTATTTCATATATTAGGCCCTCTATGCTGACGTTTCAGTCTTGGTTAAGATCATCCTCAGAGCTATAACACAATTTGTGAAATTTTACAATTTTAATCAGAGAAATTATAATTTTCTTGCGGGTAAGCCAAGGTAGTCATAGTATCTAATAGTATCTAAAAAATTGCATCTTTAATATTTATTGAATCCTGAAGATGGTCTCTAGCGAGAGCGAAAAGTCAATAAGTCGAATTTCTCTGATTTATTCCTTCCTTATAATTTTCTTGCAGGTAAGGGAATAATTTTTCTTATTTATGATAAAATTGTAAAATTTCACAATTAAAATATTGTATTATACTGCGTTGTTAAATGCTCTGAGAATAGTCTTAACCAAAACCGAAACGTGTCAGCATGAAGAGCCTAATAAATGAAATAATATCTAGCTGCTATTCTTTTCATTTCACTTTAACGATTATCCAGCTATAAAATCCACATCTTATAACTTCGATATTTATTGAGTCGTGAAGATGGTCTCTATCGAAACCGAAACGTCGGTCAAATAGAATATTTAAAGAAAAAATTTTCGCTGCTATTCTTTGTGAAGAATTCTTTAATAGAAGAAAATTTATTTAAGTCAAATGGATACCAAATGATATATCGTTATGCCAGTGTACCGTAATAATCAATAATTGGGGGGGTGGGGGTGATAGTAAATAATTTTTTTTTTTCATATTTATTTAGTGGCTGTAGATTCAAGAAATGCAAACCTCTCTTTTGCAAACCTACTCTACTACTCGAAGATGAAGCAAGAAAAGTGAAAAAATACCAAACAAAACAAATCAAAAGAAGAAAGCAGCTTCAATGCTTTCATTAACATTTCGGACCGATTTCAATGCAATATAAAATTAAACACAATAATCCAATTCAGATTAGTTCAAAATGACCAACTCTGAACTAATTTCTATTTCATTTTGGTTGTCATTCTAGCCATCGAGGAGGAAAAGTTGTGAGAGAGTTTTAATTTCTTGCTATATCGTAACGACGTTTCGGTTTTGATAGAGAACATCTTCACGATTCAATAAATATCGAAATAATAGTATCTAAAAATCTTTAATATTTATAGATTCCTGAAAATGGTCTCTATCGAGAACGAAATGAATAATTTATTTTACGTGGAGATATCTTTTATCAAACATTTACGGATCAATTTAGGGAACTGAAACCATTTCTTCCATTCTACCGTATATGTTTTTTTTTACGTGCTGAAATGATAAAATGTCGTGACGCAACAATGAAAAAATGAAATCTTTTAGCGGTAGCGAATTCTTAAATCTGGCCCAGCTGATTTCATCTGTTAAGCCATCTCCAGTACTAAATAAAAATCATTTTCAAAATCACATTGTATTTGAACTCTGTGCAAATATAATTTCGTATTGTATATCTTTTATTTTTATTTATTCTCTCAGGCTATCAGAGCTGGAACTGTTTCAGAGACATAGTAATGATGAAGTCCAAATCATGGGCCCGAAACTCTAGCAATGAACTGAAAAAAATTAGGAAAATTTAGTCGCTGTAATCTTCTTAAGAGAGAAAGGAGAGTTATTGCAATAAATAAATCAAATCCTCTTATTGCAAAACCTCTATCTCCCTGAGTATAAATTTATCATTTCAAATGAATGAACAAATCAAAATTATATTATAATAATGTTTAGAGGGGGGGGGGGGAGATTAAAATAAATAAATCCTATATTTTAATAACTGAATTTTGTTTCGGCGAGGAAAATGAAAACAAATCTCATTTTTGATTGGATTTTCTCATTAAAACAAAATTGCAATATTATAAATTTATATGCTCTATGTATTATGAAAATTAAAATAAAATAAACTAGCAAAGCGCAAAGGCCTAAAATTTAATTATTTTACATTATCTTTTATCAAACATGATTTCCCGATCTGAAATTTTAGACCTCTGTTAAGTTCCCTATATATCTCTCAATAAAATGAAACTTCGTTGTTAAGAATCTATCAAATCTGGTGTGACTGGTGGCACACAACTTTCTCTTATCTTTCGGCAAGAAAAAGATGTGTACTGTGTTTGTAGTCACACCAGAAGTTTTTGTGTCAAGATATATTTAGTTGCCCATAGTACCTAAGTTCCAAACTTGACCAGGCGATTCATAGATGGTGGCGCTGAGCTACGAATGCTTCCACAGCAGTAAAGTGTACTTCAAACAATTTTCACGAAAAATTTCACTAATATAAGAGCATCTAAAAAATAGTTGATTTATGAATTTTAATTTTAATCGTTGAAACAAATTTTTAAAAAATTGAAAAAAAACTGAAAAAGTAAAGTACCTACTAGTACTGTTTGGCCGATTTTGTTCAAAAGCTTATTTTCACCCCTAAGTCAAATATATAAAATTTCAACCTCTTAGCTCTTCGTTCCTGAGATATTTTGTTCACAGACACACAGACAGACCAATTTGTGGGACCCACTTTTTTGGATTCAGGGGACCTCAAAACATGTATTGTATATCCATCAAAATCTCGAATTTTTGATATGATCGCAATACTTTCTCTAATTTAAAATTTACAGATGCTGGGCCGGTAGAATTCAATTCGAGATGTTCCTTTCTCGGCACTGTCTGTGAACAAAATATCTCAAGAACGCAAAGAGCTAGAAAGTTGAAATTTAAGTTATTCGTTAGGACGTGAAACGAAGATTTTGAACAAAATCGGCCAAAGGGTACTAGTACTTTAATGATGAACTTTTTCAAATTTTTTTGAAATTCGCTCTAAGGATTTTTTTTTAAATTCAAAAATGAATTATTTTTTAGATGCTCTTTAAAATGTATATTCTCATTTTGCTATTGAAATCTTCTGAAGACCACTTTACTCTTGTATTCCATAGAAAAGATAGGAGAAATGGTTGCCATGGTAACAAAATATAAATATTTTCCCATACTTATAAATTTTACATCTTGAATTTCGAATGTACCGTACTGTCAGAAACTAAATAAATATGTCGACACAAAAAATCATAAAAAAGAACGTTTCGGGTTTATTGGAATACCATCCTAGTAGAGTTGTTATATTCTACTGTTATGCTTTCATAACCGAAACGTTTCAATAATTGATAACCACGATCCTCTCAGCCTTTACTGGACCAAATCTTTTTAAATTTCTCTAACTTTGGACGAAATTTTATAAGAGATTTATTCTCAAAAAATGAATGGGAACGCTTTACAATTTGATTAGATCTATATTTTGCATACATACGTAATTTAATTTAAACATTTCAATTTTTCATCCCCCCCCCCTCTCCCATTCCATTCAGCCCTTAGCCCCGTATTCATTGACAATTATTACAAACAAATGCTTTTAAAATTAATATATAAATTTCACAAATTAAACCCCGTTGGAAACAATTGAAGTGAAACCTTTCAATTATGTGTTGTTTATCTCTGAGAGAGAGTTAAGTTTAGTTTGCTTTAAATTTAAATTCATAACAAAGTGTTACTTTATGTCTTTTATTATTATTAATATTAGTATAAATGTTGTTGTGACTAACAAACCTCTAATTAAGGGGGGGGGGCACAGAGAGAAACTCTCAAAACTAAATAAATAACTGACTTTAAATTAAGTTAGGCCTATATAGAAAGTGAGAGGGAAGAGATTTTTAGACCATATATAAATCAACTTTGAATTTATTACAGAGACTACCTACGACGGTAATCAGGAGGTTTCACTTCATAACGCGTGAATATAGAATATAGAAAATAATAAAAAAATAACGAAATTTTAGTTAAAAAAGCATGAGGCTGTGCGGAATGAAGTTCTCAATAAAATAACGAAAGGCAGGGGTGGAATCAAGAGCGGACCCAAAGGAATCTCAGGGGGGTAATCTGGTGTGATTTGTCACACAGCATACAATTTTTTTCTTACTTTCGGTAATTTAAAGGTGCATTATGTTCTTGTTTACCAGAATATATTAACAAATCAAATTTTTAAGTATTAATTTTTAAAATTTTAAGATTAAAAATAAAATTTTATTCCGAAAAAATATTTTTCTCAAATTTCGGGAGGGGGGGGGTAATTGCTCCCTTTACTGCCCCCCTTGTATCCGCTCTTGGGTGGAATAAAATAATCTGCTCAAAGACGTTTCGAGTTCTCATCACGCCCTTGATTAAAACAGACAGGAATGGACAAAATTCTTTCAAAAGGATTAACGATCAGATCCTAGATCAAGAGAGCAAAAATGATTTCGATCCAGATCGAAGATCCTCCCCAAAAATAAAGGATTTCGATTCAGAAAAGGATAGTAATCCTGTCAAACCCTGAAAAAAGAGCACTAAAAGACTATTCTGAGGAAGGATGTATGGACCATCTGAAGCAGATCCCCAATCTTAGCTAAGTGTCCGCAGACTTAATGCAAAGAAAGCAGAAAAAAAAGAAAGTATTTACAAAATAGAAATACACGTTTTAAGCAGGTCAATTGTTTGTTGCGGGAGGGCGTGTGAGCAGAACTTTTATAAAGTTGAAAAATTAAAACAACTAACGAATCGAAAATTCCTAATCTTTATGATCGATGAGTATCGCCTCCTTCCTGATAACAAAAAAGTGCGTCCCGTCTGGGTTATGAACAAATAAATTATTTCAAAAATGAAAAGAGTTCACGAAACTTTTGAAGAAAATTGGCCAAAGAGTAATGCCATTAGCTGATTAAAATTAAATATACAAATTAAACACTAAGGCTATTTGTTTCAAATAACATAATATTTAATAACCTAGTGTTTAATTTATAAAATGTTTCAACGAGATCCAACGGTCGAAAGTTTAAATCTAATCAGCATGTGGAAGGTCCACCGGTAGTCAACCGAATTATCTACGGATGGTTTTAATTTAATATATACATAAATGAAAAGCCTAAAGATCACTGCAGTTGGAAAGGATAAAAAATATTCTATCGATTACTAAATATATTCTCTATACAAACAAATAATCTTGGCAACAGGACAAGCTTTCAAAAAATCGAATATAAGAGAAGCTGAGGGGTCAGTCACATCAGATTTTTTTATTAAAAATTTTGTTTTCTAAAAAGTATATCTAATAATGAAAAATATTTATTTTTTTTTTAATTCCCCTTTTTTGGCT
>JAKCPI010022133.1:0-23266 GCA_023213315.1 Euborellia annulipes | reverse complement strand
GTCTTTTTTATTATTAAATAAATTAATCTGGGACAGTCTGACGAAAACGAATTGTTTGTTGTAGAGATTTATTTCACCACAAGAGAACAAACGTTTTTCAAGCAAAACGGTTCCTTCTTCAGATCTTGAGTTAGTATCAACACACAAAAGTTTAATTTGTTGATATCACATTAGCCCTGAAGAAGAAAGCGTTTTAATTCAGAAACGTCTGAAATAGATTTGATTGCGTCAATATTTTTAGACCATAAAGCGTTTTATTTTGAATTTTTTTTTTTATTTCAATTTTATGTCGCGACAAGAACCGAACCTTAAAGATTTTTTTTGCATGTTTTAAAATGAAATTTTCTTTTTTTGAGTCTGGTTTTTAAATCAGATAATTTTTTTAGATGCTCTTTAAAAATTATATCAGTAAAACATTTCGTGAAAATTGTTTGAAGTACACTTTACTGATGTAGTATTTTAGATTTTTCAAATTAATTTTTCGGTTCTAGGACTTTTTACACATTTAAAAAAAAAATTTCCAATTCTTATGAAATTTTGTATTTATTTAGGATTCTCTATTGTGTATAAAATCTCCAAATATGAGATTAAAATTTTGAAAAATCACCATAGTTTATTTCAAGAAGTCAACATTTAAAATTCACAGAGCCTATGGAAATTTTGAATCAATTGACTCTACGAAAAAAATCTGGTGTGACAGCACAGTGCACAACTTTCGATTGCCGAAGGTAACGCGTTAAGTCACACCAGATTTTTTAACTCTACACATTTAGGCCTACAGTATTAATACTTCGTTGAATGTTTTCGTATTCTTACCACTCAATAGAGTTCATAGATATTTCAGTTTAAATAAAAATTCAAAGATGTTCTTCTCTCCGTTTATTTCCGATAATTACTTTCTCGATGTTGTCTTTTTCTATTCGTTTATTTATTCTACACGTTTATTTTTCGATATTTTTTTTTTGCTATTCTTATTTTTGAATTTTTTTGCCCCCCATTCATCACCATTTAATCAGCAAAAATTGTGAAATGCTTTGGCCAAAAGGCATTGATAAAAAAAAATCATTGATAGATATTCTGACCTATTTTATTCCGTTTGATCAAAGTTGCTTAACTACTTGGTTCTTGGACAAGGAAGGTCGTTCTCCCTTTATGGCTAATTACAAAAACCCCCATTTGGAAAGAGCTCCACGCCGCCAGATGGGATGCCGTTATTAGCTGATAAAAACGCTTCAAAATATTGACAATCGATTACTCATATACAATACCACTAAAAAAAGGGGAGGGGAGGAGAGATATTCAAATAGATAGAATGATGGATGAATACGGTAGTTGCCAAAACAACAAAACAAAGTTTTCATACATCTTAAAAAAAAAAAACCCCCTGCCTGAAATAGGATTGCTCTATGAAATAAACAAATTAAAAGACAAAAAAAATCCAATTTGTTTTGTGCACCAAGTTTTCTTTTTTATCCCTCCACCTCCTCCCTTTCTCTAACCTATATGATGTAATTTGGTGAGGTTATATTTTAAAAATGCTTTTCGCTCTCTTGGAAGCGGAATAATTCAATCACATTTCAGCTTCTATTCTTTTTTTTACGCCTAAATGCTTATAGCTATCTCCCCTCCACTCACTCAAAAAAAAAAATAATAATAATCTCATTTTCCTTTTAAATAGATGATATTCTCGTTTGTTTACTTGCCAGAGACTTTATTTTATTTTTATTTTTTAAATGAATTCATGCGTTTTAGGATAAAGTTAAGGCTTGGTGTAAGCAACAACCCACGATAAAAATGTCAATCAATAAAATTCTTTCAGCCTCCATTGTTCTGTATTCAGAAATAGTTTTTTAAAGTCTTTTTGGCATCTGAGGCCATATAGACTTTTTTTTATTCTTTATTTTCCGACTGTGACCCGAAGCCATTCAGCCCTCAAGATTCTTTTGGTTACAATATTGTATTTTTGGGGGGCAGGGGGAAGGGGAAACCCCACCCCCCCGAAATTTTCCCAAACCCAAAAAAAAAAAAAGAAAAAAAAACACAGACCAACCAAATTTTTCTTAAGAAGGAAAAACTTTTTTCCATCAAAAAAAAAATTTTCCTCAAAAATTTTTTGTGAAAAAAAAAGTATATTTTATTAAAAAAAAAAACTTTCCTCAAAAAAATTTTTTAGAGCCCCCCCCCCCCGAAAAAAATTTCTATATACGCCCCTGGTATATATAAAACATATTAATAAGTACATAGTTACAAGATCGAGAATAAATTATCTAAACTACACTTTTACAAATAACATGATAAAAGAAACTTATATAAAGAACATGCTTGAAAAACAACATGATAAAAGAACATTATATAAAGAACACTTTTTCAAAACAACATATATATACATGTATACATAATAGTTATTTTAAATAATGAGTATTGTGTAGAGTATATATAGACCTATATATATATATATATATATATATATATGGCCTAAGATGCCGAAAGGATTTAAAAAAACCACTAACCCTTGAAACGAGAAGTGAGATCTCTACTTCTACTCCGAGCGTCAAGCCTTCTTCGCAATGGCTTTGGCTTTTAGGTTATGGATGTTGACAAATATGTCAACATCTCATTTCTTTAAAATTAAAGTGGATAGATATTATTATAGAGTTTCTTTTGTTCTTAAATTTTTTTCTTGGGAGTTTAGTTGGCCCTTTAGAAAAATATCTCTTGAAGGAAAATTTTCACTAAAAAACCCTGTAAAAAAATTTATTTAATTTCTACATAATTTATTTTTTATACATATAAAATATGTATTTTTTATAAACGAGTCCAGGACGCCAAATTCTTAATGAAATTTCCCAGTACGAGAATCGAAATATGATAAGAGTTCAACTGTAGTTTGAATGATAGCATGTTGAATTATAAAAAAAATTAGAATTAAATCCTTTTCAAATTGACCGATTCATTTCGGTCTATATATCATTTTTCGTGGCCCATTAAACAAGGTCACAAGTCATAGTTTAAGGTTGTAGCCTACGCAACAAGTCCTAACAAAGTTAAGCCAACTTTAAACAACGTAATAAATAAGAAAACTTGGCACAAATCGCACGATCTATTTATTTAGTCTGGAACGCAAATTTAATATTTTTTTTTTTTTTTATATAACAAACACACTAAAACATTTCACAAGTCAAAATCAAATTTATTTTCTACATTCGAATTTAATTGCTCTGGACTAACCCTTGGAACGAGAAGCGAGATCTCTACTTCTACTCCAAGCGTCAAGCCCTCTTCGCAATTTCATTCATCTAATGACCAGAAGTTCGATCTTTTCTCTACTTAACCTTAATTATCACAAAATTTTCATAATTTCTTATTTGCATGCTCTTCTTTAGTTGATCATCGAAAAAGAAGTTGAGTCAGAAAGAAACGTCTATAAGGAGTAGAGAATATCCCCCCCCCCCCCTCCCCCGCTATTATTTAAGGGGATATTTTTTTCTTTATAACAAATGGACAAGAAGACATTCTCTCATAACGTTTCATCTTATCTTTCCGTTATCAATTAGATTTTTTCTCTCGATTTCATTTCTATTTGCCATCGGACACCAAATACTTTCTCTATATAAATAGCCTAATCTTCCAGCTTTGCGTTTCATTTAGGGGAAAAAAAAACAAATTTTATTATTATTAATACCCGAATACGTATTAAGCAAGAAATAAAAATAAAAAAAAAATCTCTCTTCTCCAAATTATTAAATATGACATTAATTTTCATTCAAAAAATATTATTCAAAGGAAAGGTGACCAAACGTCCCGCTTTTGGCAGAACAGTCCCGATTTTTAACGATTTGTCCCGCGTCCCGTGGCGTTTTAAAATAGTCTCGATTTTTGGAAAAAATAACGACAAGCTAAGGGAAGGGAATTTCCGTTTTACGGCGGTCTTGTAGCTATTTCGCCATGGTATGACTTTTATATTATTTTTGTTAATTTTATAATGTTAATCTTTAATAAAAAACCCCACACCGAGCCCCCCCACACCCCCCCCCCCCCCCCCCCCCCCCAACCCCCCCCAACCCACCCACCCCCCCCCCCCCCGGGGAATAAAATTGTCGATAATTTCTTATGCCTATCAAAGTTCGCATTGTTGATTAGATGTTAGAATTCGACCACCATTGTCTGGACTTAATGTGCAATGGCAACGACGAAAACATTTTGTAACTTTTTCTCAGACGATCCCCATACGCAACAAAAAAATATATTACGGTTCAATGAAATTATTTTTTTTTCAATAAAAACCAAATTTTAAAATAAAACCCCCCCTCTTACCCCTCCGGTCAATGGTGTCCCGCTTGGCTTTAACTGACCCTTATTTTAAGGGCATACGTTAAGCCAATTAGAGCGAACGCACATTGAGCTCTGTTACACAGTACAGTGCAACAGGAAAAAACTGCATAGTACAGTGAGTGCCAAAATTAACTGCCACCCATGCGTTTTCTACATGTGATTATTTTTTTATTAAATATGAAAAAACTTTAACGGAAATTTTCCATCTTCTTTTAGAAAAACAATGAAACAATCCCATTTATAAAACGTAAAGTACTTAGGAAAAGTAAAAAATTATCATCTCAGGTGTCTGTCTTTCAAAATTCTATTTTCTATTTAAATGAAAATTGTAGATTACAAAAAAAGGTATACAAAAGAACCTAATCTTCATTCATTTGGTGATATTTTGGCACCCACTGTACAGTTTCCAAAGAAGAGTGCTGTTTTATCTTATGCAGGTTCAAAAAATAAAAAAGTGCACGTCTCTGAGTCCGCGGGTATCGGTCAGAACTCTGCTGCTCTGTGTCTGTCTCACTTCTCCCTTCCATAATGAGAAATACAGTTTCTGACTGCTCAGTCCTAAAAGCCAAGAGGTGTGGCGTTCGAATCCCAGAAATTTTAATCGGATTCCATTTGGTAGTGGCGGATATAAAATTCTTAATTGTTAATAATAGGATATTCTTAAGGGGGTTCAGGAGCGACGTCTAAACTTACTTTAAAAAAAAAACTAGACTATTATAAGGAATTTTTTAATGCTGTTTTTTTTAAATGAATTAAATTCATGAGATTATTGGGACATCGAGCTATAATTTTTTTAATGACTTATTAAAAAATTATCGTTATTAATTTTTTTGTTATCAAGCAAATACAAAAAAAAATCTGGTGTGATGGGCAAGCACACAACTTTCTCTTCCTTCTTAATCGAAAGTTGTGTACTGTGCTTCACCCAGATTTTTGTCGACATATATTTAGTTCCCGACAGTACGGAACATATGAATTCAAGATGTAAAATTTATAAGTATGGGAAAATATTTATATTTTGTTACCATGGCACCATTTCTCCTATCTTCCCTGAAATACAAGAGTAAAGTGGTCTTCAGAAGATTTCAATCGCAAAATGAGAATATACATTTTAAAGAGCATCTAAAAAATAATTGATTTTTGAATTTTAAAAAAAATCGTTGGAGCAAATTTTGAGAAAATCGAAAAAAACTGAAAAAGTACATCAGTAAAGTACTAGTACTCTTTGGCCGATTTTGATTAAACTTATTTTCCGGTCCCGGGGGGTGTTTAACTTAAATATAAAATTTCAACCTCTAGCTCAATTCCTTCATCTTAAAATTGAACACACACCCACCCACCCACACACACCCACCACAAGACCATGTCGCGAAAACCACTTTTTTGGTTCAGGGGACCTCAAAACGTGAAGATCCATCAAAATCTCGACATCAATTTTTGACATAATCCAATACTTTCTCTCTCTATATATATTACATATATACATAGGTAAGAGAAAGAAAAAACAATCTGTCCCAATAATCTCTAATTTTTTTAAAATTTAAAAATGAATTTATTGTTATTATTAATCACAAATTAATTAAGAAATTTTTAAAATAAGCTTAGATGATTTATTTAAAAATCATCTGTCAAATTAGTTCAGCATTCTTGCAATAGATGGCAGGCTAGTCTAACAGACTGATATAGTATTAGCTATCTCTATATTTATATATTTTTATGCTTTTATAAAGGATACATAATATATAATAACATTTATAAAGTATTTATTGTTAAAAGATCAATGCATTTTTTTTTTTTTTTTTTTTTACCCTTTTCCTTTGCAATAAAATCAACCAAATGCATTAAATATTATTAGCTACCATTCTGACATCTCTTGGCAAATTTTTGAATTACTTGAATTTTGGGCATACTTTTTATGACACACTACGCCATCTTATCGGGAAAAACATGCGTAATCACTTCGCTCCCGAGCCCCTTTTTTGGGCCGGTTAATATACTCGATCGATTTTTTTCCGCTAGAAGGAATAAATTCGCCGAACAAAACCATTTTTCAAAGAGTGTGTGAAACCGAGCTCTTTCTCACTTAATAGCAAGCATAACGTGATAAATAATGATAAGTGAATGAATATTTTTTGGATCCTTCAGGGATTTCCAATTGAATGCAAACAAAAAAAAAAAAAATTTTTTTATTCGATTTGTGTGGCTTTGTTTAATATTTAACAAATGGATTTATGTAAAATGAAGAAAAAATGATAAATGCAGGAACTCATAACAAATGATTTTTTTTTTTTTTTGTTCTAGAAAATTGAAAAATCTTGTTTTTTTGTTGGAAAGCACATTCCCTAGACAAGATTATCGTTTTCGTTTTATCGTGAAGAGAAATGTTAAATTATTCAAAGATAGAGAGAGAGAGAGATCAATTTATTTTTATCCGGGAATAATAATAATCAGGGCAAGACCAAGAGGTTTTCTCAAGGGCGAAGGAAAAGGAAAGCCATTATTTAAAGAACAAGGGACTCTGCTGCCTCTTGAGAGTTGCGCTATTTTAACTAGTGAAAAATATTAAAAAGTTATTTTATTTATAACTTAGCTTGCTCTCTCGGCTGCTGAGGACATTTAGGGATTATAGTAAACATATATTAATTATACAGACAGCTACCGGGGACGTTCAACACGCTGATTTCTCGGGGTCACCCATGTTTATAAATTTTACGATTTGAATTTTAATGTACCATACTGCCGGAAACTATTAAAAAATATGTCGACACAGCTCATAGCAGAAGAACTTTCTCCTACCTTCGGTAATTAAAAGTTGTGTTCTGTGCTTGCCACACCAGATCTTTTAAAAGGCTATGTTAATTTCGTTTATTGATACTTTAAACCAGGACTAATGTTTCGGTCACATTTAGGACACATTTACTTCTTCAGAACCAGGCTATTCCCAACATTTAGATTTATTTTTCTCTCCTTATATATAATATATAAAAAACCACACAATTACCATTTCCCCTACATTTATTTTTTCAATTTTACATAAATATATAAAATTTTATATTTAAACACCCCCACGACAAAATACTTAACAACAAATATTTATATATTTTCATTTTTTCGATTTTCTCAAATTCCTCTAACGATTTTGATTAAAATTCAATCATTATTTTTTAGATGTTCTTTCAAATGTATATTCTCGTTTTCCCTCAAATTGTTTGACCACTTTACTCTTGCTTCAGAAGATAAGAATGTCCATGGAACAAAATAATTTTCCCATACTTAATTTTACACCTGAATTCAAATATTTCCTACTCCGAAACTAAATACCACACAAAATCTACACACAGTACACAACTTTCGATTACCGAAGAAAAGTCACACCAATTTTTTTCTTTTGATGTGACACCTGTATGTAATTTACTATTCTAGGTTTATTTTTAGTTTCTTTCTGGTGTTTTGAGCAGGATGGAGCGCTGGATCATATGATTATATTACATTGTAATAAATATTTAATAAATCTAAACAAAGGTTCTGATGAAGGCAAATGGCCGAAACGAAAAGGGTTGCATCCATTCGTAAACATGAACAAGTCTCTGAAAAAGAATTGTGTTTTAATTAAACAATTCTCCTTGCCAGCGCTCTATCCTGCTCACAACACCAGAAAGAAACAACAAGTAAACCTAAAATAGATTTATTTCAGACATTTTTCGTGCAGTAATTAAGATTGAATTAATGCTAAAATTAAAGGATCTTATATCTAACATTTGGCATTAACCCATTTACTGTACCCTGTGTGATCACTTTTATAAAATGGGCTCATAATAACCTTAAGGAATAGGGCGAAATTTACCTGGTTCTGAAGATGGTCCTAAATGGGACCGAAACGTCAGGTTGTGATTTGAAGCATGAACAAACGAAATTTTTATATATAATTTGCAATTGTGTTTATTAACAAAATAGAATTAAATGCTTTATTTATTTATTTTTTTATTAAATATGCTCATAATATACGTTTTTCAACTAAAAGATGCAAAAGCCTTATCCCTAAAGGAACAGACTCAGAAGGAGTATTTTGTTATTTGATGTTTCTATCCTTTTTTTTTTTTTGAATGGGTGCATAATGTCCGAAGACCTATAATGACCAGTGGTCACATGCAGCCAAGAAAAAAAGGGGAACTCAACTGCGGGAACTGAGAAGATGCCTGTTGAGATTAGACTTGAAAGTCTGAAGATTGTGGTTGGGAAGATGCAGGGAGCTTGTTCCAATCACGGGAGGTCATGGGGACAAAGGAAGATTGGAATTGAGAGTACAAGAACTTCCTTCTTCTATCGTGAATACAACTTCCCAGACCAAGTTTCGTCTTTGATCACTTACACTATCATTTTATTTGTAAATATTTCTGCTGGCATAACGCCAGTACAAAAACATGATTTGACTGTACCCTCATACAGAAGAGCGCAAAGTATTAACAAAGAGAACCCCGCTCTATATTTTTACAGCCTTAGGGCTGTCTCTCTTAACTTGAATATTGCATTTTTATCGTATTGATATTAAATGGGCAAATTAAAAAGAAAACAAAACAACACTTACACAAAGCGATTTGACACGAAGGGTTGCGTTTTGTGTATTCAATATCATATTTCAATTTTCCAACTTGAATTGTTTGTTTTTTTGAGAATAAAGGAATTTTTTCATTTTATCATCCATTCAGTTGATAAAATAAAAGCCAAATTTTTATTCACCTTTTTATTTAAAAAAGTTAAATCCTAATTCCCAGATTACGAAAAAAAATAACCTTTTATTAAAGCTTTTAATTTGTTAGATTTTTTTTAAAATTTTACTCGTATTTATGTTTAAAAAAAATGTTGGGTTAACTCACCGGGACGAGAAATCGGCGAACTTCCGCCAACGCGTAGGCGATTCTGGCGTGTGCTTCTGCTGGAGGTGCAAAGGCTGTGATCTCTACGTGAAGGTCTTCTAGGAGGTGTGAAAATTTGGGATCGCCGGAACATCGCAGCTCCTCCTCCTGCAAGGGATTGAATTCAATTTTATTTAAATTTGTAATATCATATGTATTTCTTATGTAGGAAGGGAGGCGATGTGGCTTATCGGATAAGCTGGGGCTTAGTGATACGAGGTAAAATTGTACTCGAGTTCGATCCCGGCTTGCCGCAAAAATTCAACCAAGTCGAGCGTTTCTACTGGGGCAATGGGAATATAATCCCCTCCAGTTCCAGGCACCTAGGGCCTGAGGGATGCGTATGAACCATTCAATTCCAGGGGCCTTGAACCCGGAAAGTGATACGGGGAGCACAATAGATCTATAAAGGTCGCAGTGCAGAGAAGCCCCAGAACATCAAATCATGTATTCTTCTTCTATTCTTCTATGTAGGAAGGACTGAAGATGGGTAAATAAAATTCACCCGAAACGTCTCATTAAGTTGTATTAAATCGGAGGCTTTTGTTTTTTGGCTGCACCTGCTCCTTCTCCTGTCTAAATTTTATTTATAAAAGTGAAATTTCGTCTCTGCCAGTCTTCTCCTTAAATAATTTTCAATAACGTAAAAGGAAAAATAGCCGAAGAGATATGAGCACTAAATTTGTATCTCAAATAATGCCCCAGTATTTAGGCATTTTAACGAAGCGATTAATGATAAATTTGCATAATAGAGTTTTAGGTGTGTGTCTTCGTGCGCGGAAGCACCTCGGGTAAATAAACGGGAATCCCAATAGGAATTTCAAATAATAAAATTAATAATTGGACCATGTTACGCATTAGTGTGTCAAGCGCCATCTACCGAGTTTTGAGAAAATTAACAATAAAGTTTTTTATTTACATTGGATTATATATAATTTTTTTTGCAAGTAACATTAAATATAAATTTTTTTAGGACATATTTCATAAAAATACTATTTATTATAGCATTTGAAACAATATTCTGTGCTTAACTCAATTTTTAATTTTTTTGGCGCTTGACACACTATTGCATAACAGGGCCCAATTAATATCTTATCTCCAATATTGATATATATCGTTACATTAGATCTCTAAAATTATTTAATTAAAAATAAATTATTTTAAAAAATATTGGCCAAAAAAGCCTAAAGACAGTAAAAAGGTTTCTGATTGGCTGACCGAGGCACCGAGGATTTGTAGCCTAATAGTCAAATTGCTTTAGATTTCTTCACGTTGTCTATCCGTCTGTAGCTACACCAAATTTTGTTAACTATCCTCAATCGTTTCATTATTTCTGATATCTACCTGAAAATGTCAAGTGGTGAATTGAAAATAAAAAAACAGAGAAAACTTTTTCATTTGATATTATAAAGCAATAAATGTCTAATTTGATGGCATCCTCTCAGTATTACAAAGGGCTGATCTCTCTTTTCCTCTCTAACTCATAGGATATCTGTATTTAAGTGTCTGCTTTGCAATTTGAAAACAGGTAGGATAGACCCTTCAATTAATTAAGCTCGGAGGTGACGCCATGGATATGAAATGGTTGAAACCACATACAACCAGACTATTATATCACACACAGTATATCAATGGTTGTTTAGTTTAAGCTCCCTTTTGAAGCCCTTCTAGGCTAAGTGAACTAATTATTCGGCTTCGTTAAGATTGAAATGGTGAAATCCTTCCTTTTTTTTATTAACGCCCGCCCTTCCGCTTCTTTAAGATATAATAGTGTTGATTGTGTCAGTTCTCAGATGACTACGTAACCGAGTCCTTTATGTTCTACGGTGTTATGATTTCTATTAATAAAAGGTGAATTGCGCTTACACCTTCCTAATATAATTACAGTACGTGTGAGTTTATTCACATTAATTTTGTGATAGATATTTCTGAGATAGTCAAATTTATTCTAAATTAATTTATGTAAGGAAAAAGGCAGCCAGGAGACGATGAAGAAAATACAAAAAATGGAGATTTTATGATAAACCTTATTTAATGGAATCAAAAGCGACGTTTCGATTATAGATTGGAATCATTTTTAGGCTGATTGTGCAAACAAAAAAATAAACAACGAAGTTGCAAAAATTTCCCGCTCTTAATTGGATAGTTATATAGCGAAAAAGTTTTGCAACTTCGTTGGTTATTTTCAGATTACTCTTGCACTTCATAGAAAAGATACAAAACGCAATTTATGCCTTCAGAACTGGCAAAAAGTCATGAAAATGTCACAGTGGATTTTATACATTGTTGAACCAAACTCTTATATAATAAATATATACTCAGTATGCGATGACCAAGTCCATTCATTTAAGCACATTAAGTCTGAAGATGGTTCAAACACGGAACTAAAACGTCAGTCGTGCGGATTAAATAAATAAAGAAAAAACCTTAGCTGCATCTCTCATTTTTTACCCTCTCATTAATAGAAAAGATAGGCGAAACCCATGTTAACAAAATTTTAATATTTTAATATCAGTACAAATGATGATTTTTTTTGTACTGATGATGACCAGGCGCGATTCAAGTCGAAATATTTACAAATTAAATTGAAGTGAGAAGCAGGCGACCACTAGCGGCTGGTTTTGTTCTCCAGTTCCTTCATATGTATATGATCCAGCAAAAGTTCTAATCTTTATCATTTTTTTTTTTTTGTCAATTGTGCAAGTAACATTAAATATAAATGTTTTTAGACATATTTCATACAAAATACTATTAATTATAGCATTTGAAACAATATTCCGTGCTTAACTCAATTTTTAATTTTTTTTTTGGCGCTTGACACACTAATGCATAACAAGGTCCATATAAGAAGGTGTATAAGAAAAATATTAGAATACCTCTCTCCACCACCACCATGAAAAAATACTTTTTTTTTTAAGTTTTAAAATAATTCTCAGGAGGAGAGGCTGTATATATAATGAATAGTGAGAATATTCAAGGCAGCCAAAAGCAATAAAGAAGAAATATATTTATCTTTAGCTTTATTTCACACGCTTGTCGACGTTTCGGCCGATGTTCCGGCCTTCATCAGGACAAAGTTCTGTTTGCCTCGAGATCATCTATTTTTTTTAATCATAGAAACGCCTGGGAGTTAAGCAACCAGTTGCGTAAACGAATGGAATGGAAGGATAAAGGAGAGAAAGAAACTCCTCCTCCTTCACTCCCACTTGTGTCGCGAGTGACTTTTCATATTTTTCTATTAGATCAGAAGTAGTAGGCGGAGCTTTGCGTTCTACTCCCTTTCCATATTCCTTTTTCTAGGAGATGAGCTTCTCCTTGCTTCTCTTCTCTTTCGTTTCTCAGAGGAAGCCTCTGTCCTCGCCTTATTCCCGCTATGCGGGGTCAGCGGACCTCACTAGTTCCTTTCGTTCTATCATGCCTTTTTGCGACCGAGAAGGATAGAACAGGCCGACTCGTTGCACGGACTGATCGTCTGTTGAAAAGAGGAAGAGAAAGAATTGAAGGACTGTCTGTCTAAGCTCGGGCAGCTCGTGGTCGCCATCCACGTACCCACAAGATGTGAGCACCTGTGTGAGCTAATATTTTTTAATTAAAAGAATATAATAAAACAATTTTCGATCGCTTTTTTTTATAATTCTTATATATATATATATATTTATTAAAAAAGTTTTAACAGTTGTCACTTCTTTTCTCTTTTTCTCGAAAAGTCCGACGACTAATTAAAAAAAAAAATTGAAAATGAAGCCAAGTATAACGTGAAAGTCGTCATGGATGCCAGTTGACTAGTCGGTGAGTGGATATCGAGTTGTATTTTAATTTTAATTAATATAGTTTAATCTCAAGAGGTTTTAATTCCTCCCTTAAAGGTTAAAGTGAAAGAGAGAGATTTTCCATCCAAGTGCTAAAGGTTTGACTTCTCTCCTCCTCACACTCTCTCTTCTAATTAAAAGCAGCGGCATCATATTAATTAGTTGTTTCTGTGTGTGTGGGTGGGTTGATGCATCCTCCAATTACCCACTTTGATAAAAAAAAATTAATAAGTGGATAATTAAATTTACATTTTATATTGTCATATTAATTATTACGTAATTTGTGATGTGGTTAAAAAAAAAAAAAACCGTCGACCTTCTTTACAGTAAGTTAGTTGGGCAATGTGATCTTTGGAGGGGTTAAGGTCGATTCACATTATACGTAACGTCAACGTCACGGAACGAACCGGCAACGTTACGTCAAATCCGCTACCCATTCACACTACACCGTCAAGAGCCGGCAAAGACAAGACCGGCTGCCATTTTTTTTTTTGTTTAAGTGCATTTGGAGTTGTTACTTCAGTTGTTCAGTTAGTCTTCACATGCACTTGTCAAAATGCCTAAATTTAATAAAAAGAATTAGCAATAATTTCATTAATTTTTTAGACGAGGAAGAAAGATGTAATAAAAATAAAAGAAAATGGGTTCAAGAAATATTTGCTAAAAGAAAGCTTGTTAGAGAATATGCACACTTTATTTAAGGGCATTAATTCATTTTTAGATTGTTAATGACAAATACTCTGTTGAAATACAGGTTCGTAGGTACTTTGTGACTGGGACGGTCGCTTTTTTACATTCACATTATTCGAACGGTTCAGGAACGTGCACGTTCAGACAGGCACCGTCACGTCAAACTATTCTTTTCGAGAAATCCCTTCTTCGACGTTGACGGTCCGTAACGTTGCCGGTAAGTATGAACAGCTCCATTAAAGATGCATTGTAGAATATTTTTACGGTGACGTTGCCCTTCCGTTCCGTGACGTTGACGTTACATATAATGTGAATCGACCTTTTTTAAACGAAAATGTACACCACGGATGAGGGAATTCTTTAATAAAAGACAGAAATTATGAGACTTTAGGAGTCCAGCCCTTTTTGAAGTGAAACTTCTTTGCACATTAGACAAGTTAGATTCACACGCGTTACAAATTTTTGACGCATGAGATGGGATGTGAACCCTTGATCTTTGGTAAAGAAAAAGATTTCAGATCTCTAAATATCCATTTGATTTGTGAAGAGGCTCATAATTCAATATTGAAAAGCATCGGGCTTAGCGTACTGGGCCTTTTGGTACCAAGGGTCGCGGGTTCGGATCCCAGGCAGTCTGATGATTTCATTTAAACCATTTGGAATCTAAATGGCTTAAATAAGAATGTATGGATCCCAAATATTTATCTTAATTAAATACGAGTATCGTTTAAGTTTTAAATGGCCTGAGTCGCCCAGAAGACCTGCGTGTATGAATGAGTGTGAATTGGAAAAAAGTGGGAGTGTTTTCTTAATATATATATATATAAACAATATAACAAATTTAATTAGAGAATACAGCCGCAAAGATCAAAAGATTTTAAAAGGACTTAAAACTATACCTTTTCAAGTTCAAATTGGGACGAAACAAAAATCAAATTGGGAATAAACAATTTCAAAATTGAACTAAACAAAATCAAATTGGGAATAAACAAAATCAAATTGAGAATAAACAATTTCAAATTGGACTAAACAAAATCAAATTGGGAATAAACAAAA
The DNA here is from genome assembly GCA_023213315.1 of Euborellia annulipes. NCBI lineage: Eukaryota > Metazoa > Arthropoda > Insecta > Dermaptera > Anisolabididae > Euborellia > Euborellia annulipes. The sequence goes on along the minus strand of JAKCPI010022133.1, from coordinate 8,466 downwards.
TCAAATTGGAACCAAACAAAATCAAATTGGGAATTAACATTTTTACATTTATTTTTAATTACCCTTTTCGGAAATCAGGGGCGTTTAACCAGCTTGTTTCTCGGGGCAACCTATCCAAGATCAGGGCCGGCGCAAGCTATTCTGCCGCCCTAGGCAAGATATTTTTTTGCGCCCCCCCCCCAAAAAAAAAAAAAAACTTTAACAATTTAATTTGCCGCCCCCTCCTTAAAATTTTCCCCGATCTCAAAAAATTTTTTTTTTCGCGGGAACCAAAAATTTTTTCCCCGTCCGAAAAAATTTTTTTACCTTTGTTTTTAGAGACGCAAAATTTTTGCCGCCCGCGGGAACCAAATTTTTTTTCGGGTGCCGCTTGCGGAACCAACATTTTTTTTTCCCTTTTTGCCGCCCTCTCCCAGGTTGCCGCCCTAGGCGGCCGCCTAGTTCGCCTAGTGGACGCGCCGCCACTGTTCAAGATTAAGAGGTGCTCTTAGCATTGCTTAACTCCCTTGGCAGCCTTCCCCTCCCCCCTTAAATTTAATTTAAAGTTAAAAAAGATCTTGCTGTTGCTTCTCTTCGGCGAGGAAATATTCTTCGAATGAAGAATGGCAAAGCTCATTATCCCTAATATATATTTATTTATTTTGTGTTGTAATTTAATAATATAATCTAAATAATATATATATATATATATATATATATCATATAATTATAATGATAAATTTTTAAGGGGAATAACCGGGTTTTTAAGAGTCCCTGGTGTTGTGTGTTCTTTGCTATCTCAGTTGAACATTCAAAGAGAATATATGTATGTTTATTTACTTTAGTATTATTGTTGTTAAAAATTGTTAAGCCCTCGGGGGCTTGCGGTAGAGGTTAAGTGCTAACCTCGTATACCAAACGTCGCGGGTTCGGACCCCACGCAGTCCGATGATTTTATTTAAGCCATTTGGATACCAGATGGCTTAAATAAGAATGCCTGGGCCCCAGATATGTATATTAATTCAATAACGGTTATCGTAAAAGTCTTATATGGCCTGAGTTGCCGAAAAGACCGTGTGAATGTATGTGTGAGTGTGAGTGTGAATGAGAAAAAAGTGTGAATGTTTAAAAAAAAAAAAATTGTTAATTTTTCCCCAAATTTTCTCCAAGAAAATTAAGTCTTTTTATTTCAACCCTTCACCTTATTAATCTCCTCTCGCTTAAATAAGAATGTGAAATCTCCCACCCTGGGAATCAAACCCAGGATCTCCAGCATTTCCGAGGCATCGGTGTGCTTTGCACCAGGCCACCTGGCCCTCAATAAACACCAAAAATTTCTTCACATCCCCTATATATGCAAGTCTCCGAGGGTCATGGGACGTTTGACCCATTAACAAATAAATATACTCACAAATTTGTTAAATAAATATATATTTATGTCTATCAAGTCCGAATCGAGCCATCGGGCCGTGGTGTGTTTGGCTATATCGTCAATGTCTTAAATGGCCTGAGTTGCCGAAAAGACTGTCCATATGTGTGTATGAATGTGAAAAAAGTGTGAGTGTTAAAAAAAAGTCCGAATTGAGGTATCGTTAAATTTTAATATTTTATTTAAAAAAATTTTTTATCTCAAAAATTATTTAATTTTCATTTTTATTTAAGATATGTTTCAACTTTAAATTTAAAATTGTAAATTCTCAATTTGATTATGTTTAATCCCATTTTGATTTTGTTTAATCCCAATTTGATATTGTTTGGTCCCAATTTGAACTTGAAAGGTATAGAACACGCTTTTTCATTGAATATCAATCATTGATTTAAGCCCCATCTATATTTATGAAAAATTAAACCTTTTTTTTTTTTTTTTTTTTTTAAAACATTCACACTTTTTCAAATTCACACTCACACTCACACACACATTCATACAGTCTTTTCGGCAACTCAGGCCATATAAGATTTTTTACGATATCCGTTATTAAATAATTTATTCATTTAGGGGTCCAGGCATTTTTTTATTTAAGCCATTTGGTATCCAATTGGCTTAAATAAATCATCGGACTGCCTGGGGTCCGAACCCGCGACGTTTGGTATATGAGGTTAGCACGCTAACCTCTACGCCATGCCCCGAGGGCAAAAATTAAAACTAATTAATTGCTAATAATTAAATAATTAAATCTCGACAATGAAAAAAATCATAAAAATGAATAATTAATTTTTTTTTTTTTTTGTGATTTAGGTATTTTTTTATCAGAGTGGGGGGAGTAGGCCTATTTATTTTGTTTATGTCAAAAAATAACCAAATCTCACTTAAATATATTATCTCTCGGCTTCATAAATTTTACGAATCCACCCCTCTTATAAGTCTGCGTGGATACATTTTCAAATAAATTATAATTTCGTTTATAATAATATAAAGGAAATATTATTTTTTAACTAGGCCAATCATATCTTTTTTTAAACAAATTTTTTGTCTTTTTTAAACAATTTAGTGAGATTGTAAGGAATATTTATTCATTTTACTTGGTGTCCAATTGATGAAAATAAATATTCATTGGACTGGGATACGAACCCATATCTCTTGGCTTTGTCGTTATCAATGTTGAAAATGTCAATATCTTTAACATCTCGATCATGAAAGATGGCAGAGGGGAGGGGGGGGGGTGACATTTCATTTTATTAAATCATATGAGAAAAAATCTGGTGCGACTGGTTTACTCAACACACTACTATCTCTCGTAAGTGAAAGTTGTATTCTTTGTTTGTCACACAAGATTTTTTGCCTCGATATAATATATTCAATATTAAGTTTCCGTCATAGATAGTTTAGAATTCAGGATGTATCATTTTTAAACATGGGAAAATATTTATATTTTGTTATCATTTCTCCTATCTTTCCTATGAAGTACAAGAGTAAAGTAGACTTCAAAAGATTTCAAGGGCAAAATGAGAATATACATTTTAGAGAGCATCTAAAAAATAATTGTTAGCGAGGTAAATAGTTGAATCAATATGTAGTAGAAAAATAAAAGGCCGAGCAGCTATGTTTATTTCTTTATTAAAGAACCCACCGCGACGTTTCGGACAACTATACGACCATCTTCATGGCTCAAGTTGAGTCCATGAAGATGGTCGCATAGACGACCGAAACGTCGCTGTGGGTTCTTTAATAAAAAAATAAACATAGCTGCTCGGCCTTTTATTTTCTACTAAAAAATAATTGATTTATGAATTTTTAATCAAAATCGTTGGTGCAAATTTTAAGAAAATCGAAAAAAAAAATAGAAAAAGTACATCAGTAAAGTACTAGTACTCTTTGGTTTAATACCTTCTTAGGCCCACAATTTTGTCAAATCTCATTCTAATTCAATGAATAGATCTAGAGATAAGCAAATAGAGCTTCGTACTCACACACATACTGTATATAACACTGGTATGTATATGTATACCATCTATTGTAGAAGAATTGAGAATAAAGCCCGGTAGTTATGCAGCCCAAATGGCATAATTGATATAGGCTAATATATAGGCTGTTAGACTAGCCTGCCATCTATTGCAAGAATGCTGAACTAATTTGACATTTGATTTTTAAATAAATCATCTAAGCTTATTTTAAAAATCTGGTGTGACTGGCGCACAGCCCACAACTTTCTCTTACCTTCGGTAATCGAAAGTTGTGTACTGTGCTGTCTCACCAGATTTTTTGTGTCGACTATGTATTTAGTTTCCGACAGTACGGTACATTCGATTTTTCAAGATGTAAAATTTATAAGTATGGCAAAATGTTTATATTTTGTTACCATAGCAACCATAGGAGAAATTGCTATCTTTCCTATGAAGAACAAGAGTAAAGTGGTCTTCAGAAGATTTCAATCACAAAATGAGAATATACATTTTATAGAGAATCTAAAAAATAATTGATTTTTGAATTTTAAAAAAAATCGTTGGAGCAAATTTTGAGAAAATCGAAAAAAACTGAAAAAGTGAATCAGTAAAGTGCTAGTACTTTTTTGGTCGATTTTGTTCAAAAGCTTCGTGTCACGTCCCATGGGGGTGCCTAACTTAAATATAAAATTTCAACTTCCTAGCTCTTTTTGTTCTTGAGATATTTTGTTCACAGACACACAGACACACACACACACAGACAGACAGACAGACCATGTCGCGAAAACCACTTTTTTGGATTCAGGGGACCTCAAAACGTGAAGATCCATCAAAATCTCGACATCGAATTTTTGACATGAAACCAATACTTTCTCTCTCTATATATTAACATATATATAGAGGTACGAGAAAGTAAAAATTTCTTAACTAATATGTGATTAATACATAATAATAACAATAAATTCATTTTTAAATTTAAAAACAATTAAAGATAATTGGGACAGATTGTTTTTTGTATTTGCTTGATAACAAAAAAAATTAATTTCCTTAATTTTTTAATAGGTCATAAAAAATTATAGCTCGATGTCCCAATAATCTCTTATGAATTTAATTCATTTAAAAAAAAAAAACCGCATTGATAAATTCCTTATAATAGTCTAGTTTTTTTTAAAGTACGTTTAGACGTCGCTCCCGAACCCCTTAAATCTCATTATTATTTATAAGTAAATTGTTGGCTTGAAATGTGTGAGAAAATAAGAAAATAATAAAGAGAATAGGCGCGCACACACATATACGAATAGTTTATTAGTAATGGATGGCTAAATGCGTGATTACATCCTAATGGAAGGGCTATAATCGTCCAAGGGCGGCGCTTGCTTGCTTCTCTGCAGGTGTAATCAAATGAACATTCAAGTATTGGACATTATCGACGGAGTTAATTAATCTCCTGTGGGCACCAATATATGATGATCCCTGTGACATATTCACCTCTTCTTTAAAAAAAAAAAAAAAAAAACGTAATTAATGGGCTGCCCGCCCTCGACTTAATTAAAAATAAACATTTGTTTTTAGATAAATGAAAAAGGATAACAAAAAAAAAAAAAAATAAGAGAAAAAAAGAGGAATTTTTTAAATCGAATTTGATATTAGTATTGGCTTAGGTCGATAACGTGACAAGTTCAACTTCTCTAGTAAATTTCAAATTAATTCACAACAACAAGTTGTTTAGTCATGTCGGTGAATAATTATGCATTGGGAACTAGTTTTCAAAGAAAAATTGATATGTAGAGGTCGCTCTTATCAAAAAATTACATTTTTTATTAGATTATAATAAATGTTACAATATTTAAATAAAAGTTCATAGTGAAGTACTATTGTTTGTTTAAATACAAAAACATTTTACTTTCTCGAGCTATTATATCAATTCTTACACCAAGTCCCTAATTTTTCCATAGCTTATATCTTTACGTTTCAAAGGGTCCATTAAATAGATAGGCTAAAAATCTTAATGTGGATCTGTGATGTGTGGGACCCGGGACCCTCCTAGTTACGCCCATGAGCAGCGATGAAGGCCTTTAATATATTTTTATTGTTATTTAATAAAATTACTCCGAAAAAAAGTTATTTTTGTTTCAATATTAATTTTGTCCAGCTAGCGTAGGACAAAAATAAATAATTTTGCGTATTAAAGATAAACATTTATTTTGAACCCAGTTTTCCGTGGATCAAAATTTTTGTAATTCAGCGGTAAGCTACACAATATAGTCACCCCCGTATTTACATCAATTGGTATCGAAATTATTGTACTAAAACACGACTCTGTAGCTATTTTGTTGGCAATGATGAATAAAATTTGTAATTTTAATGAATCTTTTTTTTTAACACTCACACTTTTTTCTCACTCACATTCACACAGTTTTTTCTTCTTAGGCCATTTACCCTGGTAAGACTTTATACGATAACCGTTATTATGAAAATATATATATCGGGGTCCAGGCATTCTTATTTAAGCCTTTTGGTATCTAAATGGCTTAAATAAATTCATCGTTCTGCCTGGGATCCGAACCCTCGACCCTTGGTATACAAGGCAAACGCGCTACTAACCACACCAAGCCCGAGGGCCTAATGAATGTTAATAATAATAATTTTAATAAATACATTTACGAGCTATCTGGAATCTGAACCCTTGGCTTTTAAGGTTATTAATATTAACAGTGTCATTATATTTAACTTCTCGTTACCAGGAGGAAGGTCAAAATTCTATTTATAATCTGTTCAGAGGAAAGAAGCATCTCATCATCAGAGCAAAAGATACGAGTAAATAATACCTCCTTGTATTTGTCGTTATGTTTGTTTCTGTTTGTGGTCTGTGTCATGCACTGACAATTCATCAATTCAGTGGTTCACCAATTTCTGGCTTCTCTTGTCTTGATGATGGGAGACGCCGAGTCGAGAAAACGCAGAAGATATATTGCACAATTTTAATTAAAAAACTTCAATAATTTATATATAAATGAATGAGAATTATCTTTGAATTTTCAGAGGTGAATATTGAAAAATGGAGATAGGAGATAAGTTTTGCTCTCTTTTTGAAATCCACGATTCCCTAATTGGAAATACCTGCTAATCAGCTTCTCTATCCAGATGGAGGATTTCATACTAATGAATATTAATCAAAGTTTTAATATTGAGAGGTTCATTACGTGAATGATTAAAGCCCGAAATTAACCAGCTAACCTTTCATTAATTTTTTTTTTGTAATTTAATCCTAAATCATTAGCCACCCTACCTTTCTTAGTTTGAAGTATACTTTAATGCAGGGGTGGGGAACCTTTTGTATGTCACGGGTTGGGCCGTATTTAGGCTGATTGAGGCCCCGGGCATAATTTATTGAATTATGAATTTTATTCATATATGATATAAAATGTTTGCAATAATAGAGGACTTTTTCTTCTTTATTTTCTTGCAAATGCTTTTTACTTTTAGAAGATTTTATGCTCAAGGCCCCTGATCTTATGGGTACGTGGATGGCGATCACCAGTCACTCCAGATTACCCCCCCTCCCCCGAGAAACACCTCTGGATCCGCCACTGTTTACACCCAACTTATAAATAATCTATATATAGGCGGTCTATAGACCTAATAAGCCTATATGTCTGTTTTGCACTCTCTGTTTAGACAACTTCCCGTTCAATTTTCGAAATGAAATTTTTGCACTTTTATAGAGAACGTTATGCAGAGTCCAGAAAAAATACTCGAGTCCTTTAAGAGTAACGGGAATTTCTTAATAAGTCAGAACGAAATCTGAATGAAAAATATCGGCACTTTGATTCTTAGAAAAAATTGAGCCTCGATTTGTACTTGAGTATACTAGCCAATCACTTCTTCAAACATTTGTGATAGAAACTGACACATTTTGGTATTCCTGGGGGGGGGTGTATTTTTCAGGGGAACATAGTGAGATGGGTTCCTGTTTTCTTTCTTAGGAAGTTTAAATATTTCGATATTTTTTTCATAAGACGGATTTGAACCAGAGTTGTTTTCAAATCAGGATGCTAAAAATCTAATTGCCACAACCAATTACAACATCCAATTAAATGTGTGCAAAATTTCAACACAATTATTTTTTTAACGAAAGAGCATGCGGCAGGTTTAAAGTAAATGGATTCATTTTCTAAAAATATGTAGGCCTATAATTACGTAATTTTTCAAACCTTTTACTTAATTACAATCTAAAATAAATCTATGTAATAAAGAATATGATTTTCTTAAAAGTGAAATTCATTTTAAGCAAGCTATAAACTCGCTTTCTCTGTTTATTCGCTTTAATTTCGTTAATCAAGTTTTGTAGCTTCTCCCCACCCCTCACCCTCTGCTTATTTTTGATGATGATTTTCAATGCATATGATAATCTGTTTTATTTTTTTTTTTTTAGTGTGCGGTTTGTTTTAAAAAGTTAATCGAACGAACAAACAAACAAACGGGAATCTCTCTCATGTCATTTCAGAAGAGGCGGGGGGGGGGGAGTGTTTAAATGACATTTCATTTCGTTAATTAACTCCATCGTGTCGTCATCGTATGAATCAATTTTTACTCTCGTTTCATTGTTAATTATTATTTTTTTTTCGTAGGTGGAGGGAAGACAATCGTTTGTTTTTTTTTTTTTTTTTAAATTGATATTAAAAAGATATCGTTTTAAACGTCATCAAATTAACCAGTATTTTTTTTATCAAAGGGATATTAAAAGTTATCTGTGATTATGAGAAACTGAAAGATTTTGGCGGAATTGTAAAAAATAACAGTTGGTTTTATTAAAAAATGAACGATTGTTACATTGATATAAGATCATTAAAAAATATATGTAGATTAAAAGCCTGCGGTTTTTAAATTTTAGTAATTCACGTCTCACTTTTATATCAATATTATAATGCCCCCTCCTTTGCCTGGGATGGATTAATAAATCCATTTGAAAATACGAGCAAGGGGAAGGAAAAATGGTAGATTTAAATAACACAAAAAAAAAATTTTTTTTGGGAGAGGGAGTAAAAATGAATAAATTTTAACGAGTAGTATAAAATATTATAAGCCATTGATCTAATGGACTCA
>JAKCPI010022132.1:0-21109 GCA_023213315.1 Euborellia annulipes | reverse complement strand
GAGACCGGATTTTAAGCAAAATGCTTATTGCTGAATTTTATAAGCAACCATTAGATATTTAATTTCTATACGAATTAGGAAAAACTAAGTGCATTGAGATTGCATTTTTTATGCTTTTTTTGAGTTTTCGTGCTTTTTTCCCTTTCGTGCTTATTTGAACTTATTTTACGAATATTTATAATTTTTTTTTTTTTTTTTTATTAAATAAATTTTTTTCCATTCACACACGCATACACCAGGGACGTATATAAGGGGGGGGCCGCCCCCCAAAAAAAAAAAATTTCAAAAATCCCGCAGTGTGAAAAAATATAGCCCTGTAAAAAAATTTTCTCCAGCAGGGTGAAAAAATTTGGTTCCGCAAAAAAAAAATTTTCGCAGGGCGGGGCGGAATAAATTTAGTTTCTTTAAAAAAAAAAATTTGTATACGCCATTGGTATGAGTAAAAATTGCTTATTAGATGCTTTTTTTCAACTTTTATGCTTATTTAACAACTTTTTATTCAAGTTTTTTATGCTTTTTTAAGCACTTTTATTCCATTTTTTTATGCTTTTTGTCCGGTCTCTAATCATATGTATTTCTTATGTAGGAAGGGAGGCGACGTGGCTTATCGGATAAGCTGGGGCTTAGTGATACCAGGTAAAATTGTACTCAAGTTCGAACCCGGCTTGCCGCAAAAATTCAACCAAGTCGAGCGTCTCTACTGGGGCAATGGGAATATAATCCCCTCCAGTTCCAGGCACCTAGGGCCTGAGGGATGGGTATGAACCATTCCTAGAATGATCTTTTCCATGGGCCTTGAACCCGGAAAGTGATACGGGAAGCACAATAGATCTATAAAGGTCGCAGAGCAGAGAAGCCCCAGAACATCAAATCATGTATTCTTCTTCTATGTAGGAAGGACTGAAGATGGGTAAATAAAATTCACCCGAAACGTCTCATTAAGTTGTATTAAATCGGAGGCTTTTGTTTTTTGGCTGCACCTGCTCCTTCTCCTGTCTAAATTTTATTTATAAAAGTGAAATTTCGTCTCTGCCAGTCTTCTCCTTAAATAATTTTCAATAACGTAAAAGGAAAAATAGTCAAGAGATATGAGCACTAAATTTGTATCTCAAATAATGCCCAAGTATTTAGGCATTTTAACGAAGCGATTAGTGATAAATTTGCATAATAGAGTTTTAGGTGTGTGTCTTCGTGCACGGAAGCACCTCGGGTAAATAAACGGGAATCCCAATAGGAATTTCAAATAATAAAATTAATAATTGGACCATGTTACGCATTAGTGTGTCAAGCGCCATCTACCGAGTTTTGAGAAAATTAACAATAAAGTTTTTTATTTACATTGGATTATATATAATTTTTTTTTGCAAGTAACATTAAATATAAATTTTTTTAGGACATATTTCATAAAAATACTATTTATTATAGCATTTGAAACAATATTCTGTGCTTAACTCAATTTTTAATTTTTTTTTTGGCGCTTGACACACTATTGCATAACAGGGTCCAATTAAAATCTTATCTCCAATATTGATATATATCGTTACATTAGATCTCTAAAATTATTTAATTAAAAATAAATTATTTTAAAAAATATCGGCCAAAATAGCTTATTAATAGTCGAATTGTTTTAGATTTCTTCACGTTGTCTATCCTTCTGTATTTTGTTAACTATCCTCAATCGTTTCATTATTTCTGATTTCTACCTGAAAATGTCATGTGGTGAATTAAAAAAAAAAAAAAAATCTGGTGTGACTGGCGCACAGCACACAACTTTCTCTTACCTTCGGTAATCGAAAGTTGTGTACTGTGCTTGTCACACCAGATTTTTTGTGTCGACATGTATTTAGTTTCCGACAGTACGGTTCATTCGATTTTCAAGATGTTTTTTTTTTTTTTTAAACATTCACACTTTTTTCTCATTCACTCTCACACTCACACACACATTCACACAGTCTTTTCGGCAACTTAGGCCATATAAGACTTTGACGATAACCGTTGTAATTAATATATCAATTTGGGGTTCAGGCATTTCTATTTAAGCCATCTGGTATCCAAATGGCTTAAATAAAATCATCGGACTGCCTGGGTCCGAACCCGCGACGTTTGGTATAGGAGGTAGGCACGCTACCTACTACGCCAGACCCGGGGGCTGATTTTCAAGATGTAAAATTTATAAGTATGGGAAAATATTTATATTTTGATACCATGGCAACCATTTCTCCTATCTTTTCTATGGAGTACAAGAGTAAAGTGGTCTTCAGAAGATTTCAATCACAAAATGAGAATATACATTTTAAAGGCAACAAAAAATAGTTGATATATGAATTTTAAAAAAAATCGTTGGAGCAAATTTTGAGAAAATCGAAAAAAACTGAAAAAGTGAATCAGTAAAGTACTAGTACTTTTTGGTCGATTTTGTTCAAAAGCTTCGTGTCACGTCCCATGGGGGTGCCTAATTTAAATATAAAATTTCAACTTCCTAGCTCTTTTCGTTCTTGAGATATTTTGTTCACAGACACACACAGACAGACACACAGACAGACCATGTCGCGAAAACCACTTTTTTGGATTCAGGGGACCTCAAAACGTGAAGATCCATCAAAATCTCGACATCGAATTTTTGACATGAATCCAATACTTTCTCTCTCTATATATATATTACATATATACATAGGTAAGAGAAAGTAAAAAAAAAAAAACAGAAAACTTTTTCATTTGATTTTATAAAGCAATAAATGTCTAATTTGATGGCATCCTCTCAGTATTACAAAGGGCTGATCTCGCTTTCTCTCTCTAACTCATAGGATATCTGTATTTAAGTGTCTGCTTTGCAATTTGAAAACAGGTAGGATAGACCCTTCAATTAATTAAGCTCGGAGGTGACGCCATGGATATGAAATGGTTGAAACCACATACAACCAGACTATTATATCACACACAGTATATCAATGGCTGTTTAGTTTAAGCTCCCTTTTCAAGCCCTTCTAGGCTAAGTGAACTAATTATTCGGCTTCGTTAAGATTGAAATGGTGAAATCCTTCTTTTTTTTTATTAACGCCCGCCCTTCCGCTTCTTTAAGATATAATAGTGTTGATTGTGTCAGTTCTCAGATGACTACGTAACCGAGTCCTTTATGTTCTACGGTGTTATGATTTCTATTAATAAAAGTTGAATTGCGCTTACACCTTCCTAATATAATTACAGTACGTGTGAGTTTATTCACATTAATTTTGTGATAGATATTTCTGAGATAGTCAAATTTATTCTAAATTAATTTATGTAAGGAAAAAGGCAAATGGCCAGCAGATGATGAAGAAAATAAAAAAAATGAAGATTTTATGATAAACCTTATTTAATGGAATCAAAAGCGACGTTTCGATTATAGATTGGAATCATTTTTAGGCTGGTTGTGCAAACAAAAAAATAAACAACGAAGTTGCAAAAATTTCCCGCTCTTAATTGGATAGTTATATAGCGAAAAAGTTCTGCAACTTCGTTGCTTATTTTCAGATTACTCTTGAACTTCATAGAAATGATACAAAACGCATTTTATAGCTGTGATGTTTTATTAATGAGAGATGCAGCTGAGGATTTTTCTTTATTTATTTAACCATCTTCAGAACTATCGAAAAGTCATTATGAAAGTGGGTGGCACAGTGGAATTTATACATTGTTGAATCAAATTTTTATATAATAAATATATACTTAGTATGCGATGACCAGGTACATAAATTTAAGCACATAAAGTCTGAAGATGGTTCAAACACGGAACCAAAACGTCAACCGTGCGGATTAAATAAATAAAGAAAAAACTTTATTTGCATCTCTCATTTTCTACCCTCTCATTAATAGAAAAGATAGGCGAAACCCATGTTAACAAATTTTTAATTTTTTTGGCGCTTGACACACTAATGCATAACGGGGTTCATATAAGAAGGTGTATAAGAAAAATATTAGAATACCTCTCTCCACCACCACCATGAAAAAATACTTCTTTTTTTAAGTTTAAAATAATTCTCAGGAGGAGTGGCTGAATATATAATGAATAGTGAGAATATTCAAGGCAGCCAAAAGCAATAAAGAAGAAATATATTTATCTTTAGCTTTATTTCACACGCTTGTCGACGTTTCGGCCGATGTTCCGGCCTTCATCAGGACAAAGTTCTGTTTGCCTCGAGCTCATCTATTTTTTTTAATCATAGAAACGCCTGGGAGTTAAGCAACCAGTTGCGTAAACGAATGGAATGGAAGGATAAAGGAGAGAAAGAAACTCCTCCTCCTTCACTCCCACTTGTGCCCCTAGTGACTTTTCATATTTTTCTATTTGATCAGAAGTAGAAGGCGGAGCTTTGCGTCCTACTCCCTTTCCATATTCCTTTTTCTAGGAGATGAGCTTCTCCTTGCTTCTCTTCTCTTTCGTTTCTCAGAGGAAGCCTCTGTCCTCGCCTTATTCCCGCTATGCGGGGTCGGCGGACCTCACTAGTTCCCGTTCTATCATGCGTTTTTGCGACCGAGAAGGATAGAACAGGCCGACTCGTTGCACGGACTGACGTCTGTTGAAAAGAGGAAGGAAGAATTGAAGGACTGTCTGTCTAAGCTCGGGCAGCTCGTGGTCGCCATCCACGTACCCACAAGATGTGAACACCTGTGTGAGCTAATATTTTTTAATTAAAAGAATATAATAAAACAATTTTCGATCGCTTTTTTTTAAATTCTATATATATATATATATATATTTATTTATTAAAAAAGTTTGAACAGTTGTCACTTCTTTTCTCTTTTTCTCGAAAAGTCCGACGACTAATTAAAAAAAAAAAAAATTGAAAATGAAGCCAAGTATAACGTGAAAGTCGTCATGGATGCCAGTTGACTAGTCGGTGGGTGGATATCGAGTTGTATTTTAATTTTAATTAATATAGTTTAATCTCAAGATGGTTTTAATTCCTCCCTTAAAGGTTAAAGTGAAAGAGAGAGATTTTCCATCCAAGTGCTAAAGGTTTGACTTCTCTCCTCTCACACTCTCTCTTCTAATTAAAAGCAGCGGCATCATATTAATTAGTTGTTTCTGTGTGTGTGGGTGGGTTGATGCATTCTCCAATTACCCACTTTGATAAAAAAATTAATAAGTGGATAATTAAATTTACATTTTATATTGTCATATTAATTATTACGTAATTTGTGATGTGGTTTAAAAAAAAAAAGCGTCGTCCTTCTTTACAGTAAGTTAGTTGGGCAATGTGATCTTTGGAGGGGTTATTAACGTCCAGCCTTTTTTGAAGTGAAACTTCTTTGCACATTAGACAAATTCGATTCACATGCGTTACAAATTTTTGACGCATGAGATGGGATGCGAACCCTTGATCTTTGGTAAAGAAAAAGAATTAGGTCTCTAAATATCCATTTGATTTATGAAGAGGCTCATAATTCAATATTGAAAAGCATCGGGCTTAGCGTACTGGCCTTTATACCAAGGGTCGCGGGTTCGGATCCCAGCAGTCTGATGATTTCATTTAAACCATTTGGAATCTAAATGGCTTAAATAAGAATGTATGGATCCCAAATATTTATCTTAATTAAATACGAGTATCGTTTAAGTTTTAAATGGCCTGAGTCGCCCAGAAGACTGCGTGTATGAATGTGAGTGTGAATTGGAAAAAAGTGGGAGTGTTTTCTTAATATATATATATATATATATATATATATATATATATGCGAAGATAAGTTTTCTCGGGTTGAGTCGCGTGTGATGTATATGTGATATATATATATAAACAATATAATAATATAAATTTAATTAGAGAATACAGTATATGCAAAGCTGCAAGATCAAAAGATTTTAAAAGGACTAAACTTGAACACGCTTTTTCATTGAATATCAATCATTGATTTAAGCCCCATCTATATTTATGAAAAATTAAACCTAATTAATTGCTAATAATTAAATAATTAAATCTCGACAATGAAAAAAATCATAAAAATGAATAATTAATTTTTTTTTTTTTTTTGTGATTTTATTTTTTTATCAGAGTGGGGGGAGTAGGCCTATTTATTTTGTTTATGTCAAAAAATAACCAAATCTCACTTAAATATATTATCTCTCGGCTTCATAAATTTTACGAATCCACCCCTCTTATAAGTCTGCGTGGATACATTTTCAAATAAATTATAATTTCGTTTATAATAATATAAAGGAAATATTATTTTTTAACTAGGCCAATCATATCTTTTTTTAAACAAATTTTTTGTCTTTTTTAAACAATTTAGTGAGATTGTAAGGAATATTTATTCATTTTACTTGGTGTCCAATTGATGAAAATAAATATTCATTGGACTGGGATACGAACCCATATCTCTTGGCTTTGTCGTTATCAATGTTGAAAATGTCAATATCTTTAACATCTCGATCATGAAAGATGGCAGAGGGGAGGGGGGGGGGGTGACATTTCATTTTATTAAATCATATGAGAAAAAATCTGGTGCGACTGGTTTACGCAACACACTACTATCTCTCGTAAGTGAAAGTTGTATTCTTTGTTTGTCACACAAGATTTTTTGCCTCGATATAATATATTCAATATTAAGTTTCCGTCATAGATAGTTTAGAATTCAGGATGTATCATTTTTAAACATGGGAAAATATTTATATTTTGTTATCATTTCTCCTATCTTTCCTATGAAGTACAAGAGTAAAGTAGACTTCAAAAAGATTTCAAGGGCAAAATGAGAATATACATTTTAGAGAGCATCTAAAAAATAATTGTTAGCGAGGTAAATAGTTGAATCAATATGTAGTAGAAAAATAAAAGGCCGAGCAGCTATGTTTATTTCTTTATTAAAGAACCCACCGCGACGTTTCGGACAACTATACGACCATCTTCATGGCTATAGTTGAGTCCATGAAGATGGTCGCATAGACGACCGAAACGTCGCTGTGGGTTCTTTAATAAAAAAATAAACATAGCTGCTCGGCCTTTTATTTTTCTACTAAAAAATAATTGATTTATGAATTTTAATCAAAATCGTTGGTGCAAATTTTAAGAAAATCGAAAAAAAAAATAGAAAAAGTACATCAGTAAAGTACTAGTACTCTTTGGTTTAATACCTTCTTAGGCCCACAATTTTGTCAAATCTCATTCTAATTCAATGAATAGATCTAGAGATAAGCAAATAGAGCTTCGTACTCACACACATACTGTATATAACACTGGTATGTATATGTATACCATCTATTGTAGAAGAATTGAGAATAAAGCCCGGTAGTTATGCAGCCCAAATGGCATAATGATATAGGCTAATATATAGGCTGTTAGACTAGCCTGCCATCTATTGCAAGAATGCTGAACTAATTTGACATTTGATTTTTAAATAAATCATCTAAGCTTATTTTAAAAATTTCTTAACTAATATGTGATTAATACACAATAATAACAATAAATTCATTTTTAAATTTAAAAACAATTAAAGATAATTGGGACAGATTGTTTTTTTGTATTTGCTTGATAACAAAAAAAAATTAATTTCCTTAATTTTTTAATAGGTCATAAAAAATTATAGCTCCATGTCCCAATAATCTCTTATGAATTTAATTCATTTAAAAAAAAAACCGCATTGATAAATTCCTTATAATAGTCTAGTTTTTTTTTTTTTTTTAAGTACGTTTAGACGTCACTCCCGAACCCCTTAAATCTCATTATTATTTATAAGTAAATTGTTGGCTTGAAATGTGTGAGAAAATAAGAAAATAATAAAGAGAATAGGCGCGCACACACATATACGAATAGTTTATTAGTAATGGATGGCTAAATGCGTGATTACATCCTAATGGAAGGGCTATAATCGTCCAAGGGCGGCGCTTGCTTGCTTCCCTGCAGGTGTAATCAAATGAACATTCAAGTATTGGACATTATCGACGGAGTTAATTAATCTCCTGTGGGGACCAATATATGATGATCCCTGTGACATATTCACCTCTTCTTTAAAAAAAAAAAAAAAAAAAAACGTAATTAATGGGCTGCCCGCCCTCGACTTAATTAAAAATAAACATTTGTTTTTAGATAAATGAAAAAGGATAACAAAAAAAAAAAAGAGAAAAAAAGAGGAATTTTTTTAATCGAATTTGATATTAGTATTGGCTTAGGTCGATAACGTGACAAGTTCAACTTCTCTAGTAAATTTCAAATTAATTCACAACAACAAGTTGTTTAGTCATGTCGGTGAATAATTATGCATTGGGAACTAGTTTTCAAAGAAAAATTGATATGTAGAGGTCGCTCTTATCAAAAAATTACATTTTTTATTAGATTATAATAAATGTTACAATATTTAAATAAAAGTTCATAGTGAAGTACTATTGTTTGTTTAAATACAAAAACATTTTACTTTCTCGAGCTATTATATCAATTCTTACACCAAGTCCATAATTTTTCCATAGCTTATATCTTTACGTTTCAAAGGGTCCATTAAATACATAGGCTAAAAATCTTAATGTGGATCTGTGATGTGTGGGACCCGGGACCCTCCTAGTTACGCCCATGAGCAGCGATGAAGGCCTTTAATATATTTTTATTGTTATTTAATAAAATTACTCCGAAAAAAGTTATTTTTGTTTCAATATTAATTTTGTCCAGCTAGCGTAGGACAAAAATAAATAATTTTGCGTATTAAAGATAAACATTTATTTTGAACCCAGTTTTCCCTGGATCAAAATTTTTGTAATTCAGCGGTAAGCTACACAATATAGTCACCCCCGTATTTACATCAATTGGTATCGAAATTATTGTACTAAAACACGACTCTGTAGCTATTTTGTTGGCTATGATGAATAACATTTGTAATTTTAATGAATCTTTTTTTTAACACTCACACTTTTTTCTCACTCACATTCACACAGTTTTTTCGGCAACTTACCCTGGTAAGACTTTATACGATAACCGTTATTATGAAAATATATATATCGGGGTCCAGGCATTCTTATTTAAGCCTTTTGGTATCTAAATGGCTTAAATAAATTCATCGTTCTGCCTGGGATCCGAACCCTCGACCCTTGGTATACAAGGCAAACGCGCTACTAACCACACCAAGCCCGAGGGCCTAATGAATGTTAATAATAATAATTTTAATAAATACATTTACGAGCTATCTGGAATCTGAACCCTTGGCTTTTAAGGTTATTAATATTAACAGTGTCATTATATTTAACTTCTCGTTACCAGGAGGAAGGTCAAAATTCTATTTATAATCTGTTCAGAGGAAAGAAGCATCTCATCATCAGAGCAAAAGATACGAGTAAATAATACCTCCTTGTATTTGTCGTTATAGTTCTGTCGTGCATGCACTAACAATTCAGTGGTTCACCAATTTCTGGCTTCTCTTGTCTTGATGATGGGAGACGCCGAGTCGAGTAAACGCCGAAGATATATTTTAATTAAAAAACTTCAATAATTTATATATAAATGAATGAGAATTATCTTTGAATTTTCAGAGGTGAATATTGAAAAATGGAGATAGGAGATAAGTTTTGCTCTCTTTTTGAAATCCACGATTCCCTAATTGGAAATACCTGCTAATCAGCTTCTCTATCCAGATGGAGGATTTTATACTAATGAATATTAATCAAAGTTTTAATATTGAGAGGTTCATTACGTGAATGATTAAAGCCCGAAATTAACCAGCTAACCTTTCATTAATTTTTTTTTTTTTGTAATTTAATCCTAAATCATTAGCCACCCTACCTTTCTTAGTTTGAAGTATACTTTAGTGCAGGGGTGGGGAACCTTTTGTATGTCACGGGTTGGGCCGTATTTAGGCTGATTGAGACCCCGGGCATAATTTATTGAATTATGAATTTTATTCATATATGATATAAAATGTTTGGAATAATAGAGGACTTTTTCTTCTTTATTTTCTTGCAAATGCTTTTTACTTTTAGAAGATTTTATGCTCAAGGCCCCTGATCTTATGGGTACGTGGATGGCGATCACCAGTCACTCCATATTACCCCCCCTCCCCGAGAAACACCTCTGGATCCGCCACTGTTTACACCTAACTTATAAATAATCTATATATAGGCGGTCTATAGACCTAATAAGCTCTCTGTTTAGACAACTTCCCGTTCAATTTTCGAAATGAAATTTTGCACTTTTATAGAGAACGTTATGCAGAGTCCAGAAAAAATACTCGAGTCCTTTAAGAGTAACGGGAATTTCTTAATAAGTCAGAACGAAATCTGAATGAAAAATGTCGGCACTTTGATTCTTAGAAAAAATTGAGCCTCGATTTGTACTTGAGTATACTAGCCAATCACTTCTTCAAACATTTGTGATAGAAACTGACACATTTTGGTATTCCTGGGGGGGGGGGGGGTATTTTTCAGGGGAACATAGTGAGATGGGTTCCTGTTTTCTTTCTTAGAAAGTTTAAATATTTCGATATTTTTTTCATAAGACGGATTTGAACCAGAGTTGTTTTCAAATCAGGATGCTAAAAATCTAATTGCCACAACCAATTACAACATCCAATTAAATGTGTGCAAAATTTCAACACAATTATTTTTTTAACGAAAGAGCATGCGGCGTAAATGGATTCATTTTCTAAAAATATGTAGGCCTATAATTACGTAATTTTTCAAACCTTTACTTAATTACAATCTAAAATAAATCTATGTAATAAAGAATATGATTTTCTTAAAATGAAATTCGTTTTAAGCAAGCTATAAACTCGCTTTCTCTGTTTATTCGCTTTAATTTCGTTAATCAAGTTTTGTAGCTTCTCCCCACCCCTCACCCTCTGCTTATTTTTGATGATGATTTTCAATGCATATGATAATCTGTTTTATTTTTTTTTTTTAGTGTGCGGTTTGTTTTAAAAAGTTAATCGAACGAACAAACAAACAAACGGGAATCTCTCTCATGTCATTTCAGAAGAGGCGGGGGGGGGGGGGTGTTTAAATGACATTTCATTTCGTTAATTAACTCCATCGTGTCGTCATCGTATGAATCAATTTTTACTCTCGTTTCATTGTTAATTATTTTTTTTTCGTAGGTGGAGGGAAGACAATCTGTTTTTTTTTTTTTTTTTTAAATTGATATTAAAAAGATATCGTTTTAAACGTCATCAAAATTAAACAGCATTTTTTTTATCAAAGGGATATTAAAAGTTATCTGTGATTAAGAGAAACTAATTTTGGCGGAATTGTAAAAAATAACAGTTGGTTTATTAAAAAATGAACGATTGTTACATTGATATAAGATCATTAAAAAAATATATGTAGATTAAAAGCCTGCGGTTTTTAAATTTTAGTAATTCACGTCTCACTTTTATATCAATATTATACTGCCCCCTCTCCTTGCCTGGGATTGATTAATAAATCCATTTGAAAATACGAGCAAGGGGAAGGAAAAATGGTAGATTTAAATAACACAAAAAAAAAATTTTTTTTGGGAGAGGGAGTAAAAATGAATAAATTTTAACGAGTAGTATAAAATATTATAAGCCATTGATCTATTGGGCTCAGAGTTTGAGCATTAGCTTTCGGCAGTGGCGGATCCAAAGGAATTTCTCGGGGGGGGGGGGTAAACTGGTGTGACTGATCGCACAGCACACAATTTTTTCTTATTATCTGTAATTTAAAGGTGTATTCTGTAGTTGTTTAACAGAATATATATACAAATCAAATTTTTAAGTATTAGTTTTTAAAATTTTCTATTAAAAATACAATTTTTTTCCCAAAAAATATATTTTTCTCAAGTCTCGGAGAGGGGGTAATTAGCCCCTTTACCCCCCTCCCTGTATCCGCCCTTGGCTTCAAGTGTCAAAGGTCAAGTGTTCGCAACTCGTCCCAGACGTAAAAATTTATTAGTTGATATCTCCATCTCTCCATTATAATCACACCACAGCCACAACTTCGAAAGTATTATTGAATTTCACCAAACAAAAACTTGAAACATACAGTATGTTGAATAGGAAAGAGGATGCAGCCAATTAATTGAGCTTCTATTTAGTAACAAACACTCTTTATTGGAACGTTTCGGCTGCGATCAACCCTGCCATCGTCATCCTTCAAAGACTATATTTAACTTTTTTAAGCCTGACCTTGTTGGCATTTTTAGTATAATTACAATTGTTAGACAAATAATGCAAATAACTTGTATTAACATATCGACGTGGAAACCGCAATATGTCGTATGTCAAAAAAATTGATTTTTTTTTTTTATTGCACCAGTTTGGTCAACTTGTTGATCTCCACAACACAAAAAACTTTACTTCATTATAATTCTAAGGTAAAATAAATAATGCTTAAGCATTTAAGAAATAAATTGGAAGCATAATGAACAGTTTTTTGTCCCTCCTGAAAACTTTGCTTTTTGGACATACAACATATTGCGGTTTCCACGACGATATGTCAATTCTCTGGTAGCGTAGCCAACTGATAAGTATCTTGCCCTCGGGGCTTGGCGTAGAGGTTAGCGTGCTAACCTCGTATACCAAACGTCGCGGGTTCGGACCCCAGGCAGTCCGATGATTTTATTTAAGCCACTTTTATATCAATATTATACTGCTTGGATACCAAATGGCTTAAATAAGAATGTCTGGACCCCAAATAAATATATTATTATATAAATACGAGTATCGTTTAAAGTCTTAAATGGCCTAAGTTGCCGAAAAGACTATGTATGTGTGTGTGAATGTGAGTGTGAATGAGAAAAAAGTGTTTTTAATAAAAAAAAAAAAATGTCAATTCTATTTGTGTATAAAAAAATTTAAATATACTCTTTGAAGGAGGAAGATGGCAGGGTTAATCCCAGCTGAAACGTTCCAATAAAGAGTGTTTATTACTAAATAGAAGCTCAATCAATTGGTGGCATCCTCTTTCCTATTCAGCATATTAGCTACACCTGCAACATATTGCATCTTGTGTATCATTTGTATCATTTCATGTTAGTTAATTCATTGGAATGAATAGAACAATTTTGATTAAAATAATACTATTAAAAGTAAGTGTACATGAAAAAAACAGTTTTTAATTACTAAAACATTAATGGAGGAAAAAAAAAAGATTAATTCCATTCCCTTTCTATTTATTCAATTCTCTCTCTCTCTCCTTATTTTCTTATTTATTCAACTTTTCCAGTTCAAAAAAAAAAAAATTTTTTTTTGAAATATTCTTTTGTAAATATAAAAATAAATAAATGCTTTGTTTTATATTTTTTCTACTTTCTTTTGTTCATATAATGAAAACAGATTGCTCACTTTTTGCTTTCTTTCCTTATGATCTTTTTTTTTTTTCTTAATGTGTTTTGTTTTTTTGTTTTTTCACTCCTCCCTTTCTGTAAAGGTAGAGGCGGAAGATTCCCTATTCGTTTTAATTGCATCTTATCAAGAATAATGATAATTAATGAATATAGCGTGCTTTTTTTTTTGCTAAGTGAACTTTTTTTCTTCTAGAAGAGAAGACATTTATTCTCTATTTAAAGAATTTTAATTTTGATTTAAAGTTGTTCTTTTTTTTTTTTACTTTTCTAATTTATTATCCATCAATCTCTTTTAAAAAAAATATCCGCTCAGACCGCTTTACTAAATTTTTTATTTAAGTCAAATTAAATTTTTTTTTTGTGATCCTCAAAGTGATTTATTAATTGTCTAAAATTTATTCATAAATAAAATAATAAATATCCCGTTTATTATTTTTTATTTTAATTTATAGTATTCAATGGCTACACTGTAAAAAAAAAATATGAATTTTAAATCATTTTTCATATACTTTCGTGGTTTAATTTTAATATACCCAGGATATGAAAAAAAATTAATATAAAAGTTTATGAACAAATTACCAACTTTTAAACTTATCTTTTTCTTTGTGTGCCGCCAAATTTAGAAATCGTTAAAAGTGTACCGCGACAAGTTGAGAATCACTGGTCTAAACGTTCTCAAATAACTCGACTACCTCAAAGAATTTTTATTAATATTATTCTATAATTATTTTAAGGAAACTTGAAATTATTCTTTTAAAATTTATTTCACAAATCTAAATTTATTAAATTCTGGTTTGAAATTCGCGCTCTAAACTATTTAAATATTTATGAAGTATATTAAAATCATACTAATTAAATAATTTTTATAAAGTAATTCAACTAAATAGCTAATGGCTTAAATAAAAATGCCTGGACCCTAATATATATAAATTCATAAATAACGGTTATCGTAAATGTCTTATATGGCCTGAGCTGCCGAAAAGACAGTGTGAATGTGTGTGTGAGTGTGAGTGTGAATGAGAAAAAAAGTGTGAATGTTTAAAAAAAAAAAAAAAAAAAAAAATCTAAATAGCTATAAAAATTAAAATTAAAATTAACAATTTTTACCAAAATAATTAATTTTAAAATATACAAGAAATTTGTTAGGTTGGTTACAAATTGAATTTTCTCATATACCTGATATGAATATTCATAAACAGTTTATGAAACAGACTTGTATAGGAAGTTTTTTGGAAGTTTTTTAACAGTGTATTTAGTCTCAAAAAATAAATATACTTATATTAATACTTTTGATCAATACATTTCCCATCCAGGGATTGAACTCTGCTTAGCAACGATTTATTATCTCGTTTCTATTTGATTGAAATTCAGGATTAAACAGCATCTTTTTTTTTTTTTTGTCAATTAATAACAACAACAAAAACAAGATTCTCCCCTCCATTTATGAAAAATATAATTAACAATGAAACGAGCGTAAAAATTGATTCAAACGATGATGACACGATGGACGGAGTTAATTAACACCAAACCAAAATGAAATGTCATTTAAACAGCCACCCCCAACAAAATGACATAAGGGCGACCCGAATTGTTTTTGTTTGTTCGATTAACTTTTTCAAATCCTCCAGCAAAAACTTTAAGTATTAATCATAAATATATAAATCAATTTTTTTTTTTAATTTTAATCCTCTTATAACTAGGGCTCGGATTTATAGGCACTAAAAATCTTTAAAATAGGCAGGCAACTAAGCACTAAAAATTATTAAAATAGGCACTTAAAAAGGCATTTATTGTAAAAATAGGCACTTAAAAGACATTATTTAAGAAATAATATAAAAAAATTTAAAAAATTGATGTCTTATTTTTGGTAATTTGGTGTGACTGGTCGCATAGCACACAATTTTTTCTTAATTTCGGTAATTCTGTACTTGTTTGTCAGAATACAAATGCAAATCAAAATTTTAAGTACTAATTTTTAAAATTTTACATTAAAAATAAATTTTTTTTTGAAAAAAAAGTATTTTTTTTTCAAATCTCGGGAGGGGAGGGGTAATTACCCCCTTTACCCCCCCCTTGAAATATTTTCTTGATAATTCAAAAAAATTTTAAATTTAGGCCATGTATAGCTCGTGAAAAATTGAAATTGGCTATTTGAACGCAAAAAAGGCACTAAAAAAGGCATTTATAGATGAAATAGGCACTAAAACCCAAAATCGACCAAAATAGGCATTATAGGCACTAACAAATGCCTCTTATTTTATTCAGAATTTCATGAAACGTATACATATCATATTGGCCTAAATTTTAAGCCATAAATTAAAAAAAGGCAAATAGGGCGAAATCCGAGCCCTACTTATAACAGATCCAACACGAAAAAACCCATTTTTTTGATAACATAACACTACAAAAAATAATAATATAGAAATGTATGAAGCGGGTTTAGCATACAGGTATATTTGTTTATTATTTTTATTTTTCCTCTGACTAACCATCATTAGATTTTCTGCCTAGGGCCTCAGGTTCGCTTCCGACCTAAGTGAGAAAAATTTATTTCAAATGGATTGGCTGGTTACCTAATATTTGAAATAAATAGAGATGGGTTGGGGCATTTCAGTTTTTGCTTGGGAGGGGCAAACAATTTTTTAATTTCTCTGCTACTTAATTTATATACTGTACATATAAAAATGTATACTTCTATATTTTTATCTATACAGTCTTCTATACTTATTTATAAAGAGAAAGTGTAAGTTTGTATGTAGGGGAGACCGGGGCAGGTTGGCCCACGGGGCAGGTCGGCCCAGTCGCGATATTTCGCAGAATAATTGGACGATTGTGATACGGATCAGAATGAAAGTTAATAGCACTGCCACACACCTTCCGCCAAAACAACTATAGCGATCGGAGTAAATTCGCATGAGCTAGGATCATTTATTCGTTTTTTGCACCTTGGAGTAATTTTTATTAGTTGAATAAAATTGTTTTATCTACTTTTTGGTTACTTCGAGGATAAAAAGTGAGCACTATGTTTAAAGGTTAGAGTATAAGGATTATTTCTCCATGGCATATTAATTAAAAAACATCAACGGGATTTGTGCGGGATAAAAATTGTTTCAAATATGACGATGGTGCAGGTTGGCCCAAAAATGACGGGGCAGGTTGGCCCACTCGATTTTTTGCCATTGTATGTATGAAATCGTTAAACCGTGTTTTATCTTTTCAATTTTAGTGGCAATGAATGATGTAAAAGTAACAAAATAAAAATTATTATAAATATCGATGTTATACTGGCCCTCATTGAGAGTTTATTGGAGGAAATTTTGATTCATAAATGAGCACGTGTGTTTGTTTTTGGGAAATTGTTATCAGATATATGAATATGTTCTTATTGTTTTCTAAAACGTTCTAGTTCTTTAAATATCTGTGGTTCGGGAAGATATGAAGTGTTTCCGCTTTTTTTTTTTTAAACATTCACACTTTTTCCCCATTCACACTCACATTCACACAATCTTTTCGGTAACTCAGGCCATATAAGACTTTTACGATAACCGTTGTATTAATAATTATATATTTTGGGGGTCCAGGCATTCTTATTTAAGCCATTTGGTATCCAAATGGCTTAAATAAAATCATCGGACTGCCTGGAGCCCGAACCCGCGACTTTTGGTATACGAGGTTAGCACGATAACCTCTACACGAAGCCCCGAGGGACTCTCATCTCCAACCTCTGGACCACGATTATAACAGTGATTCGTAAATACAAAAGAAAAACTGAAAAAGGAAAACTTCTTGAAGTCACGATATACTTTTTTTGTTTGATTTAGTACTCACTTATTACTGAAACTGTTGCAATAACCAATTATAATTTAAAATAAACTTTGTGTGTTAAAATTAGGTTGTTTTAAATTATTTTCTTGCATTTTAATTCATATAAAAATAACAAATGCCTTCCGGGCCAACCTGCCCCGAGTCCGGGCCAACCTGCCCCGACCACGGGGCAGGTTGGCCCACTCGAAATATTTTAGAAATAATTATTTTTTTTAATTTTAACATCAATTTAGGAGACTTTTACGATGACCATTTGGTAGCTTAAGGTTACACCAACATTTTAAAATGAAAACATAAACGAAAATGATTAAATAAAAAATTTTATAAAAGAAATAAAAATTAGTGGGCCAACCTGCCCCGGTCTCCCCTATCTAGGGGCAAAGCTCAGAAATTTACCCTTGCCTCAAGGGGGGCAAACGCCCCTTGCCCCCCCCCCCCCCTTCAAATGACGTCCCTGTGGGGCAATTTCATTCAAATTTATTCGCTCTCCAACAAAAACTTCGAAAGCGCCCACCCCCGTCATATATTTATATTGTCAATATATTATAATAAATAATATATAAATGTCAGTAGCGTAAGTAGGGGCGAAAGGGGTGCTTGCCCCAGGCGTATCTAGGCTGTGGCGGCCCTTGATACCGACATAGGCGTCATAGGGCATCTAAGATATAGCCACGGCTACCTAAATCTCTGGTTTTTCCCGAAATATCCGCCTTTTTTCCAAAATCTCCGACTTTTTTAAATTTATTTATTTATTTAAAAACATAAACACCATACAGACACTTGTGTCCAATTACATGGGTTTGTTACGAGACCGCGGAATACAAAATTAACAGTAGAGAAGACGAGATGAAAACAGAAAAAAACACATCAAATAAGTAAGCCCAAAGCTCTATAGTGCGTAAATTCCAACATCAACAATAAATAAACTCTAAAAATTTGTAACAATAAAGTAAATATAAATATATCTCTATAATAAATAAACTCTAAAAATTTGTAACATAAGATAAGTACTAAAATAACCGCACAACAAACAGACTCAAAGAGAAGTTCTCAAACCTAAAACAGTCTCTATACTCTTCATGAAGTCATTGTATTTCACCGAAATCATATCAATGGCAAAAGCATTCGCGACAGAAGACATATTGCGTATGGGAGCTCTCTCCCCATACACAGTACGAGTCGCCCCAACGTGGAACAAGGATCTATTACGCGAGTTGAAAGCAGGGACGCTAAATCTCACCCGAGAGAGCAACTCCGGACAGTCAACCCTTCCGCCGAGGAATTTCATAATAAATTCATTGTATATCACAAATCCATAGAAAAATTACCAAAAAAAAATGTCTAACGAGATTCGTTAGAATCTAAATTAGAGGCTAAGAAAAAAGTTAGAATGAGATTCGTATGGCCTATTAAAAAAAAGGTCAAACGAAAAACGGTACCCTAGTTGAGCCCCCCTCCCCTCTCCCTCAAAAGGCCGCTGATAAATGTATAAAATAACAGATGAATATATATCCAGTTCCACCCTGACTGTCCCCTTTGGTCATCACGTGACTTCGATTTTAAGAGCAAAGGCTAATTATTAATTAATTCGTCTGTGTATGTTTACAAGAATCTATATCCAAAGTTTAAGTCAGCTGATGATGAATGAATAAATGTCGTTCGAAACATCTGGAATTTATTTCCCACACGAACCCTTAATTATCGAGGCTCTTCTTTTATGTTTTTATCCCCCTCTTACTTTATTAATAGCTGTTATTTAAAAAATAATAATTTTTTTAACCGAATGGATTAAAGAGTTTAAAAACGAGTTCATCTTAATTGATGAAAATTAGAACCACGTGTCAATAAAAAAAGAGAGAGTTTGCCAGCGAAATTGAAATGTAACCGAATTATTAGAGAGGTGCTCTTAAAAAAGGAGAAAAATCTCACTTTTTTTTTCTCCCTCGCCAATTAGTTGAGGGCGCAGGTGTTGCCAATTGTGTTCATACATATTCCTATTCCTAATTGGATGTTCGTTATAAGATAAGAGGCCCTTACCTTGAGTTTATCTCGCATGGATCCCCTTCCCAAGATCGCCATTTTCGTCATCGTCTCCTCTTGTAATCTCTTTAAAGAGTTACCTTTAGGCCCGAGGAGTTTGCCCACGAAATTGAACTGCAACAAAAAAAAAAAAAAGAAAATTTTCATTAATACAATTATAATCAGAATTTATTTAGAGTCATCCAAGAGCCGAAACATCTTCCAAATTCAACGTATTCTCGAAAATAGTTGCAACAAGTTTATGAACCCGTAAATGCTCAATTTTCAAATTGGATCCTGAAATATCGCATTGTCCTTAATCATGTTTTTGTATATGATTTTCGAACCGAATATGTTCAACATTGTGTGCCTTTTTCGGACACTGTCATTAGCGGAATCCTTTCTTTTGAAGAAAGCCTCTAGAGCAGACGCTCAAAAGTCTAAATGGCCTCAGATACCTAAAATCCCTTAAAAAACATATTTTTAAGAAGAAAAAGATGAATTTTTTAAAATTTCCTTTTCTTTCCCGAATGTCTTCCAATTTTTTTTTTTTTTTTTTTTTTTATTTAATTTGTCTTTTTTTTACTGTTATGGCCATTTAAACTTTTACAGTATTCAAGTATATACAATAGTATACAAGTCTGCTATTCAAGTACGGTATAAGTCTTCCTATGGGGATTCAACAGTCTCCTTCAACTGAGCCACCAATCCAGATGTTGAATTTTTATGGAATTTTGTAAAAAAGATCTTGGTGGTTCTTTTTTCCATTTTAATTTTGAAAATAATTGAATTCAAATCGGGAAGGGATATAAATTTTTTGGAACGAAGTTCTTTAACGCGGCTTACACAGGGTGAATTGGGAGAAAGTGTAACGTAACAAAAACGTTCCTAACAAAAATGCGTTCCCAGCGCCCGAGCAAAGGCGGAGGAAAGCGAGATTAGCCCAAGTCTTGGCGAGGCCACGCCCACCTCCTCTTTATTTCCTTCTATCTACCATAGGCGGGAAATGGCTCGCCAAAGGCGAGCAAGAGGTTCCAGTGGGCGCAACTCCTGGCTTTCCGTCTATTTAAATAATAAGTTATTCATATTAAATTATGAAGCAAAGGCGTGAGGAACTTCGTCCATGCCAGGGGTCCTACGACCCCACACATTTGCTTTTTTAAACAAAAATCATATATGTAGAGCTTATTTATTTTTTTTAAGGTCTTTTTCGGCATCGGAGGCCCTTCCCTGGTAGAATTTATAAAAATTGAAGAAATCAAAGAAATGCTTGCGGTTTTTTGAGATTCCATCAGGACATCCTGCAAATTCAAAATGGGCACAACTTTTTTACTTTCTCTTACCTATGTATATATGTAATATATATATAGAGAGAAAGTATTGGATTCATGTCAAAAATTCGATGTCGAGATTTTGATGGATCTTCACGTTTTGAGGTCCCCTGAATCCAAAAAAGTGGTTTTCGCGACATGGTCTGTCTGTGGGTGGGTGGGTGGGTGGGTGTGTGTGTCTGTGTGTGTGTGTCAAATTTTAAGCATGAAGGAATTGAGCTATGAGGCTGAAATTTTATATTTAAGTTAAACACCCCCGGGACCGGAAAAATAAGCTTTTAATCAAAATCGGCCAAAGAGTACTAGTACTTTACTGATGCACTTTTTCAGTTTTTTTCGATTTTCTCAAAATTCGCTCTAACGATTTTGATTAAAATTCAAAAATCAATTATTTTTTAGATGCTCTATCAAATGTATATTCTCGTTTTGCCCTCAAAATTGTTTGAAGCACACTTTACTCTTGTGTTTCATAGGAAAGATAGGAGAAATGGTTGCCATGGTAACAAAATATAAATATTTTCCCATACTTATAAATTTTACATCTGAATTCAAATATTCCCTACTGCCGGGAACTAAATACATGTCGACACAAAAAATCTGGTGTGACAAGCACAGTACACAACTTTCGATTACCGAAGGTAAGAGAAAGTTGTGTGCTGTGCGCCAGTCACACCAGATTTTTTA
>JAKCPI010022131.1:0-11140 GCA_023213315.1 Euborellia annulipes | reverse complement strand
ATATGTATTGCGTGTAGCTTGCAAGAGAGAGAGAGAGAGAGAGAGAGGGGGGGGGGGAAAGGGAAGGGAGTTGTGTGCCATCTACGGCGCATGCGCCCAGCCTCGCTCTAGGGGTTGGGGTAGTAAAGAGAGCGGCGGCGGCGAGCCTCGAATGCCAGCCTGCCGGTTGGTGTCGGCACCACCTCGTCCTCTCCCCGTCGCTAGTCCGGTATTCAGCACTTCCCCTTTCGGTGTATAGGCCAATCACGTGAGCTGCTTTCTGCCTTCTCTCTTTCTTTCTTGTGTCATCTTCAACAACAACAACAACAACAACAACAACAACAAATCTAGGATCAAGGAAAGGTCAAATTAAGGTAGGGAAAAACAATTTCTTCCTTTTTTTGAATCAACTGACGCGAGTGTCCGTCTGTCTGTCTGTCTGTCACCGCGGTTGAATTTAGAAATGACATCTTTAGTTAGAGAGAGTTTAGAAATAATATGCAAAGTCCCCAAATGGGGATGAAAATTCAAGACTCTCACGCCTTAAGAAGAGATCTGGTGTGACTGGTCGCACAGGACACAATTTTCTCTTACTTTCGGTAATCGAAAGTTGTGTTCTGTCCTTGTCACACCTAGTGCATGTTTAGTTTCCGCCGATATATTGATGTTAGCTAGATGTTAGATTCAAGATGTAAAAGTATGACAAAATATTTATATTTTGTTACCATGGCAACCATTTCTCCTATCTTTTCTATGGAGTACAAGAGTAAAGTGGTCTTCAGAACTTTTCAATGGCAAAATGAGAATATACATTTTATTGAGAATCTAAAAAAATAATTGACTTTTGAATTAAAAAAAAAATCGTTGGAGCAAATTTAGAGAAAATCGAAAAAAACTGAAAAAGTACATCAGTAAAGTACTAGTACTCTTTGGCCGATTTTGATTAAAAGCTTATTTTAACGCTCCGAGGGGGTGCCTAACTTAAATATAAAATTTCAACCTCTTAGCTTTAATTCCTTCATGCTTTAACATTGAACCCACCCACCCACAGACAGACCATGTCGCGAAAACCACTTTTTTGGATTCAGGGGACCTCAAAACGTGAAGATCCATCAAAATCTCGACATCGAATTCTTGACATGAATCCAATACTTTCTCTCTATATATAGAGGCAAAAGAAAGTAAAATGAATAGATAACGTAGTGTCTTATTCGATTAGCCCCTTTGGGGTGAGCGTCGTGCCGAGCTTGAAGGCGCTCTAGAAAAAGAGGATCGCCTCTCGGGCCTAACGTCCAGGCGTTTGACATTCAAATAACAACTACCGACGGGGAAGGATGAATTCCCCGGCGCCTCAAGCCTCTGAGGGTCCGGGAATATTTTTTTGGACTTTAGAAAATTTGGTATCCACAATAACACAATAGAAATGGGCCTATTGAGACTTGATTGTTTTTTTGTTTTTGTTTGGGGTGGGGGGCATTAATAGCCTATGCAGTCCCCAATGGGCGCCCCCTGGACCCCCTTGCTCGCCTCTGGCGGGCAAGTTGATTGCCGTTTCTGGTTGCAATGCAAGTGCCAAGATGTTGAGGAAGGAACTTGAATTCACGCAAGGAGAGGCTACCGACTGGGCACAGCACAAAAGGGCCAGTCGTATGCGTGCTCTCTTCTTTTTCAACTGCTGCGTAGCTCCTCCCACAGCCCCTAGTCGATTAACCAGAAAGCTGGCTCTCAGAGCAACTAACTAACTGCCTCTCTAATTTCCGAGTCAGCTTGTCGTTTTTGTGTTTCCCATATTGAAGAAATTCGATTATAATTTATTTTCCTAAATATTTGAGATCCAAATTATTACTACGTCATTCCCAGAGTCCATGTACTATATGTGTACTTAATTTCAAATAGATTCATTGAATATTGTGGATTTCTATAGAACATATACATACATACATGTACATACGTTTTTCCCATTTCATTTTTACTTTCTCTTACCTTATATATATTAGAGGCGAGCGTGGCTTATCGGATAAGCTGAGGCTTAGTAATACGAGGTAAATGTCACTCGAGTTCGAACCCAACTTGCCGAAAAAATTCAACCAAAGTCGAACGTCTCTGCTGGAGCAAAAGGGAGTACACATCCCCTCCAATTCCAGGCACTTAGGGCCTGAGGGATGGACATAGAATTCAGGGGTAAAACATCACCCAATTCCGAACCATTCCTAGAACGGGGAGCACAATAGATCTGATCTAGAGGTCGCAGTGCAAGAGAAGCCCCAGAACAACTAATCATCATCATATATATATTAGGGTCCTTATTTTTTGACTTTTCAATTCAAGAACTCTCACCCCCTAGCTTTTTTCCTTTTGTTCTAAGGATCAATTTGACACCGCATTTTGCAAATCGGACGCCGGGAACAGGTGCCGCATCGAGCTTGAAGTGGCGGATTGCGCGATAATTCTGTTCTGACACAATCAGTTCCAACCCTGGTCGTTGTAACGTTGCGATCATTTTTTTAGAACATATTGTAGATCGAGAGATGACATATTTCCATTTCGGCACCATTTGCACCACATGTGCCTCCAAGTGATGAGTTACCTAAAGTGACTTCTAGCCCTCATATCGTTTCCTTTAAAAAGATAAGAGAAAACTGGAATAATTTGGAAATTATTTTTTTGAATGATTCTAAATACTCGAATGAAATATGTGAGAAGGAAATATTAGGAAAAATATATTATCTGCTCTAAAAAATGAAAAATTGAAGCATGATTACGGGGAGCTCGTAGCATTTATGTAGGTAGAGAGTTTATTGGAAGAAACTCAGAACATAACAGTCACAATCAAAATTAGATCAGCAAGAGCTTTGCACTATGATCGTTGGATGGCAAAGGCCCTTTGCTCCTTTAAAATATTATTTTTTGACAACAAAGTAAACGGCGGGAAGTACTTTTGTTTGTTTCTTGTGATTTTTACAGTTATTTACATCAGCCTAGTTTTCATGTCAAAAACTTGGCAACTCCACCACTTTTGCATTGACGGAGGATTTTTATCCTCGATTCATAAATGAGAAGACCCCCCGGGGAGGGGGGGGGATTTCTTTCTTCTCTCTTACCCAAGAGCAGAGAGCAGAGAGGAGGTTCTTTTTATTTCCGCTCTCTTCTAATCCCCTTCATGCACAAGTATTGATTCAACTCTAATTAATGAACGGCGATCATTAAAATTCTAAAGGCAACTGCTAATTGAAAAAAAAGCATAAAGCCCCCTCCCCCCCTCTCCTTTTTTAAGAATTATTTATTTGCTAGCTGCGCGTCCTTGAACAATAAACGAAAATCAAATATAAGGGAAGCTGCTCGTGCCGGAGGTCCTGGGTTCTAAATAAATTGCCTACCCAGCAGAGTTTAGGCGAAATCTCTCTCTATTTATAATCCGTCCGTCTGTCACGCTCTGTTTGGCCAATTTCCCATAATTTTGAAACGAAATTTTGCAGTCTTTTAAAAGATGTTGGTTGGTTGGAGAGTCCAGGAAAAATAGGACTAGGGTCCACACATTCTTAAAAAGGGAA
Source organism: Euborellia annulipes (assembly GCA_023213315.1). Classification (NCBI taxonomy): domain Eukaryota; kingdom Metazoa; phylum Arthropoda; class Insecta; order Dermaptera; family Anisolabididae; genus Euborellia; species Euborellia annulipes. Next base: position 7,610 of record JAKCPI010022131.1, on the reverse strand, counting down.
GCGCAAAATATTCCAAATTTGCCCATTGGAAGGCATAGAGCTTTGGACTGGCTTAATCTAAGCCAACGGTTCCCAACCTTTTTGTGTGCGCCCTTTTCCGTAAAAAAAAAACACTGAGGCCCAGTATATACGAGTATATAAATGTGTGCGTGTATGTGTAAGTAAAGTGGGTTGGTACAAAATTACTTAAAAAAAAAAATGATTTTATTGCATTTACTCTTTGTATTAAGAACAAAAAGCAATCTTAAAAACTATGGGTCAGGTTTGAAAAAGTCAATGTGACCTTGTTTTATGCCTAAAGAGCGTATTTGGGTGAAAACTGATCATAGTTTGAGCCTTAAATCGCACTAAACCTTGAAGCGCTGTGCAATTTCTTTTGATAACTCGGACATTCATGAATACCTCAATTGGGATTTGGGAACTAAACACTCACATATTTGTTAAATATAATTTTATATAAACGAACTGACAAATGAAACAGAAATATGCTGAGGAACTTTGACATATGAAACAACTTAATCTATCTATTAATTGTGTATTCTTTGAGGCAATTTCGAGCAACAAAAGATTCTAAATAATTAATACATTTCTAGTTTTATTGTCAATTTGAAATTAATTTACTCCCTTGTGGACAACAACAAAGGGAAAGTTTTAGGGAAATCTTGAAAATTCTCAAAGTTCAAAGGCGATGGAAAAAAGATGACCTCTGCGGATAAGGGGCGCCCTAATTGATTTCAATACAGGGACCGGGTCTAAATGGCCTCGATGCCCAAAAAGAATTTAAAAAAAGGCATATTAGAATGTAATCACTTCTGATGATGACAAGGAATTGTCGAAATAACTTACGTATCAAGTGTTAATTTTAAATTAATAAAACCTTTGAAACGAATAACCTAGTGTTTAATTTGTATATTTAATTTTTATTTACAAAATGTTTCAACGAGAGCCAACGGTCGAAAGTTTAAATCTTATCAAGTTTTTTTTTTTTATAAAAAACATTCACACTTTTTTCTCATTCACACTCACACTCACACACACATTCACACAGTCTTCTCGGCAACTCAGGCCATATAAGACTTTGACGATAACCGTTGTAGAGTAAAATATCAATTGTGGGGTTCAGGCATTTCTATTTAAGCCATCTGGTATCCAAATGGCTTAAATAAAATCATCGGACTGCCTGGGGTCCGAACCCGCGACGTTTGGTATAGGAGGTAGGCACGCCACCTACTACGCCAAACTCGGGGGCATCTTATTTATTTATTTATTTACAACGATGATCCCATACAGACATTCTGTCCAGTTACATGGGAACGCAAAACATACAAAAAAACACATATATATTAATATATATATATATATGTATACATATATCAAATACAAAGAAAAATACATAGGAAATATAAAATATGCATAATACATATGTATTCACACACTCATCATTAAAGTTTACATATTAGTCTCTCTCACTGCATACTCAGAAATCATTTTAAAAATGGGAGATCTTTCCCCCATTCTTGTCCTACTAGATCTGAGATAGAAGAGTGACCCCGACCTCAGAGCGAACGCTGGGACTCTGAAGCCTATTTTAGCTAGCAATTCGCTACAATCCCAGCGGTCGCCCAAAAGGTCGCACAAGTTCTTATAAATGGAGTCACTCCTCCTCTCAGATAAACTATTAATCTCGAACATTTCGAGAAGTTGTTCATAAGGGACATGCACAGCAGGAAGGCCAAACTTCACAAAAAATAAGTATTTAAGAAAAACTTTCTGCACTCTCTCAATCATACCGATTTGAGCGGCAAAGATAGGATCCCAAATCAAGGGAACAAACTCTAGTTGAGACCTTATTAAGGAGAAGTACAAAGTTTTCAGGGTTTTCATATTTTTAAAATGTCTACAGTTTCTCTTAACCAATCCCAACATCCTGTAGGCTTTATTTACAATTGCTTCAATATGACCCAAAAATGAGAGACCTGAATCAAAAACAACCCCAAGATCATTCACCGAGTCCACCCTTCTCACCAGTGAATTTTTAATATAATAATTACAGATGTTAATAGATTTTTTTTTGGTGTAAGAACAGACTACACATTTATCCAAGTTTAGAGGAAGCAAGTTTTCATTACACCACTCATGTATAGAGCTTAGTGCACGATGTAGTTTCGCGCAGTCCTCAGGATCTTCAATTTTACAAAAAATTTTGAGATCATCGGCGTACAAAAGAAATTTGCAGCCATGTATCTTGTATCTTATCAAGTTATAAAGTAAAGGATTTATCAAAATTTCAAGAAAAATTCTATTTCACTAATAAAAAACATTCAATAATAAATTATAACAATTAATAAAGAGGTTAATTATTATTATAAATAAAATTACAATTATTAAAAAAGACAATTAAAATGTATTAAATTTCTTATTTGTTAAGAATTAAATTAATTAAAAATAAAAAATTTATTTTATTTGTTGACATTATTGAAGAAACTTAAATAATGAATAACCTATTCTAATTGTTTGAATTTATTCCCACCCCCGTGATTGAGTGGTTAGAGGTATTGACAAATATCAATATTTATATAATCTAAGAGCCAAAGGGGGGGGGGGGTATATTTATTTAACCATCTCTTGAATGGCTTCTAAAATTTAAGGATCCATCCGCGTAAATTCATTTTATTTTATTTATTTATTTTTTTTTTATAAACAAAAAGAAAATATTCATGTTTAATTAAAAAAAATTTTATTAAAAAAACAAAAAAAAAAAGAGTAAACTCGATTTACATGTAAATTTTTATGAGAGAGCGCAAAGTGGGATTATTTTATTATAATAATATTAACTTTAGATCCTCAATAAAAATTAAAAAAGATCTCGAATTTCAGATAACAAAATTTAAAAGTTTTTTTTTTTTTCTCTAATTGCATTTAAACACAAGAGCAAAGGGGGGGTGGTGACGTATCTCTCACCCGGATGACGTCATTCGATTTGCAAGCACCTTAGTCTTTTTGTTCTTAAAACGACGCCAACCAACAGAACTTGCCAAATCGAAAGCAAAGAACAATTTACGAATTATTTAGACAACTAGGCGCACCGCCCGCCTGCGGCGGACCCTCGCCTGAAAATTATTAATTTTTCAATCGTAATCGGGTTTGGTTTAGTTGCTAGCGTGCTGGCCTTCCATACCAAGGGTCGCGGGTTCTGATTCTAGACAATTGGATGATTTTATCAATCAATATATATAATTCACTAATGTCCGTCTGTCTGTCACGCTCTATTTGGGCAACTTCCCGTTGGAATTTTGAAATGAAATTTTATATGGATAAAGAGGACCTTCTAGGGATTACAGAAAAATTATTTTCATCCCGAATTTCCTATGACTTTTTGAGTTATGAATTCCTAAAGTTGCGATTTCTCCCATATAGGAAATGTATAGAGATGTATTCTTTGCATTTGTGTATTCTGTGAATGTAAATGTTTATTTTTTTTATTCTCTCGGCGATCGATTTCGCTTTTTATAGCATCATCAGGCCAGCTGGACGAGCAAATTACAATTAGAAAGTTTGAATATAAATACATTTATACAAATTATGTTTTGTTGCTGGACAAATGCACAAATAGCGATATACATTGAATTTTATGAGAAATAGTTATATCTATGATAAAACGCTCTTTTGATTTATAAAAATCTGGTGTGACTGGCGCACAGCACACAACTTTCTCTTACCTTCGGTAATCGAAAGTTGTGTACTGTGCTTGTCACACCAGATTTTTTGTGTCGACATATATTTAGTTCCCGACAGTACGGAACATTTGAATTCAGATGTAAAATTTATAAGTATGGGAAAATATTTATATTTTGTTACCATGGCAACCATTTCTCCTATCTTCCCTATGAAATACAAGAGTAAAGTGGTCTTCAGAAGATTTCAATCGCAAAATGAGAATATACATTTTAAAGAGAATCTAAAAATTAATTGATTTTTGAATTTAAAAAAAAAATCGTTGGAGCAAATTTTGAGAAAATCGAAAAAAACTGAAAAAGTACATCAGTAAAGTACTAGTACTCTTTGGCCGATTTTGATTAAAAGCTTATTTTTCCGGTCCCGGGGGTGTTTAAGTTAATATATAGAATTTCAACCTCGTAGCTCAATTCCTTCATGCTTAAAATTGAACACAGACACACACACACACACACACAGACAGACCATGTCGCGAAAACCACTTTTTTGGATTCAGGGGACCTCAAAACGTGAAGATCCATCAAAATCTCGACATCGAATTTTTGACATGAATCCAATACTTTCTCTATATATATATATTACATATATACATAGGTAAGAGAAAGTAAAAAATAAAATAAATAAACCCTTGGCTTTTTTATTTATTGTATATATAAATGTTGAGGCAAAGGTTTTAATTTATATTCAAATTGTAATTTGCTCTTCCAGCTGGCCTGATGATGCGAAATCGATCGTCAAGAGAATAAATAAAATAAACACCGGGCGTTTAGTTAATTTCAACTTGCCTCTTCATCATGGAGGAATTTATTCAACAAATTCCTTTTTTTGCAAGCTAAAGAAAGGCATTTTAATTTTATTAAATGTTTATGTTTTAATATGCTTATGGAGGAAATTTTTAAATAATTAATGGAACATGAATAAACCTGCGCTCCCTTCAAGTGATATTATCTAATTAATGTTTATACACTCGCTGCTGCAGCGTCAGGTGATTCATTCACTCACTACATCCACTTTAACAGGTTAAATATTAAAACATTAACTCCCTCCCTTTCTCGCTTTTTGTCCTCTCCCTTTGGGTTGAAATCTCTGTACTTTTATTGCATTTTGAGCTGCGCTCGTGAGGCACAAACCTCAAAAAACAACTGGCGTGTTTGATTCTGTGTATTTATTTGTGATGGAATCAAATTAGATTTCTACTTCTAGAGGAGGGCCTTCCTTCTGTCTAGAGGTCCAGGGGCGCAGCCTTCGGCGGGCTTTCCGACTAGTATATATATTATAAATACGAGTATCTTTAATAGTCTTAAGGGGGTTCAGGAGCGACGTCTAAACATACTTAAAAAAAAACTAGACTATTATAAGAAACTTTTCAATGCGGTTTTTTTTTAAATGAATTAAATTCATATGAGATTATTGGGACATCGAGCTATAATTTGTTTAATGACTTATTAAAAAATTTTCGTAATTAATTTTTTTGTTATCAAGCAAATACAAAAAAACCCTCTGTCCCAATAATCTGTATTTTTTTAAATTTAAAAATGAATTTATTGTTATTATTAATCATATATAATTAAGAGATGTTTAAAATCAGCTTAGATGATTTATTTAAAAATCAACTGTCAAATTAGTTCAGCATTCTTACAATAGATGGCAGGCTAGTCTAACAGACGATCCCCTAATAGGCTATCTTTATATATTTTTATGCTTTTATAAAAGATACATAATATATAATAACATTTATTAAAAGATCAATGAAATTCAACCAAATCATTAAATATTATTAGCTACCATTCTGACATCTCTTTGGCAAATTTTTGAATTACTTGATTTTTGGGCATACTTTATGATACACAACGCCCTTTAGCGGGAAAAACATCATAACACCTTCGGCCCTATTCCGCCTTAAATGGCCTAAGTTCGCCGAAAAAATGTTAAAAAAATAAATAAAATAATTTTCTTTCCATAATAAAGAAAAGGGGAGGGTCCGGCGCAGGCGGGCGGCGCGACTAGTTTATTTAAATATTCTAAAGATGAGAAAAACAAAATTAAAAGAAATCCCTTCCAGCAATCAAAATAAGCATCATTTTGGTTGCCTATGCCTCAAGGCACACACGAGAGAGAGTCAAGAGCTAACTAAGGGCTGGATGGAAACTTTTAGATATTCCATTGATTAAACTTAAAAAAAAAGCCTCAAAGTGTAAAATTTAATAAGAATTAGTCTATTTGTATCATTTATCATCGCATAGAGGGGAGGGGGGGGAGTTTGAGGTCTGGGTCCATCTGGGAGTTCATTTTGTGGGCTTCTTATTAACACATAATTTGCATATTCCGCTCTTAAAGTGAATTTCACGCCATCAGGTGAGAGGGGAGGGAGGGGAGGGGGGGGAGGGAGAGTGGTAACTAATTGTGCTTTCAAACTAACAAAACTCCCCTCCCTCCCTTCCCTCCCCTCCCTTGCATGGTGCTCATAAATCACACACACACACACACACAAACCAAGGCAAGAAAAATAAACTCTTTATAAGGAATGGGGTGCTACTTAATATATTTGCAAAAAAAAAAAGAGAGAAAAGAGAAATTAATATTTCCCTTCAGAGATTGCAAACTGGTGTGACGGGTCGCACAGCATCGAAAGGTGTCTGGGACTGACTAGGGTTAGTTATTATCCTAAATTATGGAATTTGTTCTTTCTTTTTAGTCTGTATTGATATGCTTGGTTGTTTATGGATAGACTCCCGATATTTCACTTAAGGTGCGCGTCTCGAAAAGCCGTTAGAAGACGATTCAGTACCGAGTTACTCTAGGCGGCAAGAGATGGAGTTAGTTTTTTCATAGAGATACAAGGGATTTATTCCAGTTCATTTTAAAGTTTCCAGCTAACTAATTAAGGGTAGAAAATTAATTAATCTTTAACACAATGATTACTAATTTAATTATCTATAAGATATAGAGCGGATTTTAAAAAAATATCTTTTATTTAATGCGATTAAGGTTGTTCGGACAGTAAAAAGCACTTTATCATATTAAAGCTAATTTTTTAATATGTTATTAATCACTATCCACATGCGCATAAAATAAAATTTTGAAGCAGATCAGCCCAGGGTTATCGTGTAATTAATTTTTAAATTTTTTTTTTTTTTTTTTTTTTTTTAAACATTCACACTTTTTTCTCATTTCACACTCACACTCACACACACATTCACACACACTGACTTTTCGGCAGCTCAGGCCATATAAGACATTTACGATAACCGTTATTTATGAATTTATATATATTAGGGTCCAGGCATTTTTATTTAAGGCATCTGGTATCCAGATGGCTTAAAATAAAAAATCATCGGACTGCTCTGGGGTCCGGAACTCCGCGACGTTGTCGTATATGAGGTTAGCACGCTAACCTCTACACCACGCCCCGTGGGCATTTTTAAAAAATTGAAATTTAACATGTAGCCTATGGGGAATAACGACGAAACGCACATATATTGAATTATATAGGCACCTTCTGCATCTGATACAAAAACAAAAAACTTACATTTTATCAATTCACTCCCGAGGAATACGTAAAAATAAAATCAAGAGTTTCTGCCGTCCGCTTTTAAAGATATTTTAACAAGAAAGCCAAAAAATTCTCCAAATGACAGTCGCCAATATTTAAAAATAAGGAATTCTCGAGAGTCAGACCAGCCTGGCAACGTCGCATAAAATAATTCTCTTTTCTAGCTGTCAATTACAATTTTTTTTCAATTTTACGATATTTTTTCTCGCAAATCGTCCATTGTGTTTAAACTGATTTGCATTAAACATTGTAATATATTAAATAAAATAAAATTTAAGGCGTTTAAGATATAAAATAAACAGCTGATTAATGCAATGTTGCC
>JAKCPI010022130.1:0-18984 GCA_023213315.1 Euborellia annulipes | reverse complement strand
ATGATAATTTAAAATTGTACATTTACTAATTCCCATATTTTTTTTGTTATAGACGTCATATATAAAAACAAAATAATTTCTTGACGTAGATTATTAGGCTTATATTCTTAGCTTAAGTGTTAGGAACTTATATTTAAAAAAATTAATTTTGAAATCAGAAAACATTTTAGATGCAAGGGATCATTATTTTAGGAGTATAAAATAATTTCTTGAAGTAGATACTTTGAAAATTTTTATAGTGTTGATTGGGTAGATTAAAATATTTTTAAAAAATTTTTCTTAATGATATTATTAAATTTTATTCTTCTAATCAGATAAAAAAACTAAGCGACCTACTTTAAAAAAAATTATTTTATAGCTCTTTAATATCTGATCTAAAATTTCTTTTGATATTAAAAATTACTTTTTTAAATAAATAACAAATTCAAAATAAATTTTAACTAAATTGAAAATTGCAAAATATTTCAACAAAATTTTAAAGAAATTTTAAAATATATAAAAAATTGCATTGGATAAAATCTCGCGATCCTCGTTTCGAGACCCCTGAATTAGAAAATAATTCTTTTTTTTTTTTTAATATATGTGAATATTTTGCCTTTATTTTGATCAGTAGATATCGCCAGCACTGGTTTTTGCGGAATGTCGAATGCATTGTGATTCAAAATGACGCATGCAGGTGATCTAGGGGAAACATTTCATTTTCAACAACGAATCGATCGATGTATAACTAGCAGGCATCAGAAATGCCATGCTAGAGCTCCCCCTCTCTCTCTCTCTCTCTCTCCTCAAAACCCCCTCCAAACGGAATGGAAATTTACAAATCATTTACAAATTAAATGCACATTTTTAATTTCTTTTTTTTATTCTTTAAATAAACTAGACTGGTTAAAATTCATAATAATTTGAATAAACAGTCATTAAACTATTTTTTTTCTTTATTTTTTTCACTAAGAATAATACAATAGTATTCAAACGCAAAAAAATTTTTTAACTATCATTTATTATTCTTGGTGAAATTTTTTTTTTCTTTTGTACATAATAGTTTATTTTTTAGTTTATTAGTAAAGTAATTGAGAAGGGTTTATATTTTTTTTTTTAAATAAAATTAAATAAGAAATTTTAATAATATATATTCCTTTCTCAATTTCAATTCTTTTAGATTAAACTAAAACAAAATATAAAATATAAATATTGGAGATATTTCCAATTTCTCTTTTAGGAAAATCTCACCACAACCAGAGATTCGTTGATTTTTGAAAGCGGAGTGTTTCTTCTAAATGTAATTCCTTTTTCTAGGTAGGTTTGCTCTTTTGTTGGCAAATAATGAATTGACAATAAATAGCAAAGGTGATGTTAGATGTAATGATAGACATTTATTCGAGTGGGTGGGAAATGTTCGCAGAGATAATGACGACGATGAAGATTATTTCGAAGAGGATGAATACTGACTACGAGTTACGCCACTGCTGGGTTAGCCTGCGGCAGCGGCGTGAATTCATTCCAGAAGGCGTGTAGCGTAGGCCCTGAACTTAATGGGCGAACATAACCTCAAACAATCATGAAGATTCTGCTCACTTCACATCGCCCTACTCGCTCTCGTGATATTTTACTGCAACAAAAAAAAAACGCCATTTTGAGATTATTTAAATAATAAGACTTTCAATTTCGATCTCATATTAAAAATATGATTCAATTTGCCTTGGAAATATTCATACAAGTTTTGATTTTAGCGGGTCGTCTTTGCGCATGCACGTCAACAAAGCCGAGAGTATTGATTTTGTTTACGCGCGAGAATTTGATTGCTAAAATTTCATAATAATTTCCAAGCTAATCGCGTGCCTTCACTTGCTCAGTCATCGACAACGATTCGTCAAAAATTGTTAATTTAGTGGCGGAAAGTGGGTACATACGCGCTTGGCCAACCAACAGCCCCTTTTGCTCCATTTTTGCACTTCCTCAAGAAATCCAACTTCAACATCCTCACAATCCTAAAAAAAAAACACCAAAATGTGAGCCCAGAGACTGAACTCACACGGACCCAAGCTGTAAAATATTTCTAGATTAGACATTTTTATTCTTCTGATAGCTTTTTTCCTTCTCCCGGGTCCCCCCTCTTCCTTTGGCATTTTTGAAAGTTTAATCAATTGATAGAATTGATATTAATCAATGGATGATTGTGGATACCGTTAATTTGTTGAATTGTAAATGTTTACATGGTCTGGATATTTGTTGGCTATATTAGTTTAGATTAAACTTCTAGTTGTTAATTATACATTTCAAAAAGAATAAAGCATTTTTTTATTAAATTAAGCTCTCGACTTCCACAAGTTAAGCTTAAAAATATAGACTTGAACGCCTTTTGATAAGCCTTTGAGAATCAGAAAAATCGGTTCGGTTCTCTAGACATTAGTGCGTAGCATGTTAGCTTGCATATTTAGATAACATAAACATAAAAAATGTTTTCTGTAAACATCTGCAATTCAGAATTTTGAATTAGCATAAGAGAGAGTGATCTACATCTAAAAAAGCATCCACCTCCATTCTTCACTCAAGCTGATTTGTCAATTTCAATTATTAAACTTTTTTTTTTCCTCCCAATTCTTGATCAGGATTTTGTGATCATCTAACCTTTGAATAAAAATGTATCAAATAGAAAAAAAAAATAAAGACAAAACGGGCTGCCAGGGTGATATCTGTAGAGACTATATTCTCTTTGATAGAGAAGATTGTTTTTGTTAGAAAATTGATTTTCTTGTTTTGTTTTTTTAAATTTTATATGAATGTTGTTATAAAAGTAAAAATGGCGTAACAAAGGCACGACCCGTCACATTCACCTTTTTTCTAATAAACAAGAAGAACCTTCTCGTATTCAAGATACGTTCATTCATTTTGATTAGATTTTAATTTTGTCCTCTGCATTTATTTATAAACTTTGTTAATATTTTATTCAAATGCAATCAATATCTTCGCCATAATCGGCAAAAGATTTTTTTAGAGTTCCACTTAATAGTTGGTAAAAATTCAACGGTGTCTTATCTTATTTCTTTTATTTTTTTTTTTTAAATGATGTCAACATTGAAGTAATACGGGAAGGGAGAGAAGGGCAGACACAAAATTAATAATGGGTCCTTTTGATAACTTACCTACCCCAACATTAAAATAGCCTCCCTATGGGAAATACATGGTGTTTGTCCTTCAGCTATTTTAATGCTGAAGGACAAACACCATGTATTTCCCCATAGGGAGGCTATTTTAATGTTGGGGTAGGTAAGTTATCAAAACGACCCATAGTTTCCCAAGCATATTAGAAGGCAATTTTATCCCATTACTTGAAGAAGGCAAGTTAGTATTCTCCAAAAACTATCATTGTAAGTCTACAAGTGACAAGTGTAGTGTAGGCCATGTTTAGCGCAGATCTATACTGCGCTGTTCGCAGTTTCAATTCGCGATTCGTCCTTCCGAAATATGAGTCACAGATACTGAGCTGCTCTGCGATTAGTACTGTATCAATCTGATACTTTGTATCAAAGTATCAGGTACACAAAACTTTGGACACCCTTTATTTATTTTGCTTTATTATAAATTAATACAATTTAAATAAAAGGCGAAAAAGTTTTGATATATATTGATACTTTTTATCAAGTTGAACTGGTATCAATCTGATACTCGTATCAACGCTGATACTTGTATCAATGACAAGCTAGCGCTGCTCTGACAGTTGTAACATGTACAAAAGAAAAGTATCATGTTCAAACTAGTACCTGTATAACCAATACCTGATACAGCAAATTTCTCAACCCATCCCTAATCTTCTTACGTCTCAATGTTCGCCGGGGCTTGGCGTTGCCTCCACTGATTAGAGTAATCTCTTATCATTTGCATTTTATGACAGAGAAGAATGAACCCTTTCAAAAGTTCTTATTTAAAAAAAAGCGAGATGAAAATTCAAAAATTGGCAGTTTTCTTTAATAGATAATTACTAAAGTTAGAAAATATATTTTTTTTATTAATTATATTATATTATAGCCGGCGAATACAGAACACTGCCTGAAATATCTCCCTGAGCGAGAAGAGCAATTCGATTTGCCAAAATATTTTCAGGGAAATAAATAAAAAAAAAAAAAAATGAATGAACGTATCTACTTTCAAAAAATTTACCAAAAACTTATAAATAATTATAAAATTTGTACATTTCAAATTTCCCCCACTCTTGATGAACTTTTTACGTCGTCCGTTTCGCTATAATAATATATTTATATATATAAAGATAATATAATATTAATAAAGTAAAGGAATGGAAAAAAATTTGAAGCCGATGCCATCCATCGGGGAAGGAGAATTTTTTGAACATTTTTTTCTGTTCTCTTGACGAATGTTTTCGTATGATTGTGATATTATTTCTACGTGATATTCATGGCTTTTCTCATAGCTATAGCTCAAAAATATATTAATAAAATTAAATAATATTAATTTTATTAATATATGTACATAGCGCAGATTGAAAAGTTTTATATAATAATAAATACGTATATATATATAAAAATTATATTATATATAAAATCATATAAATATATCAATTTTCCTTCGAATATGCAAATATATATATATAAAAAAAAGATATTTTATTAAATATGCAATCTTTATATCAACGTCTTGGGATTAGTTTATAGCTATGGGAGACTTGAACTCAAGTTAAAACCAAATCATACAATCTGTTTCCTAAAAAAAAAAATAAATAAATATTATACTATATAAATATATTGCAATTATATATATAGATACTCTTTTAAGATGCAATGACCATATCTAGCTTTAACTTTTTATCTCATTTTCTTGTTTAGTGTAAAATAGAAAAAAAAATTAAATGGTGCTAAGAAGAAAATAAGAAATTCGATAAATTCAACTTATATTCTGAAAAAGAATTTTAGTTTATAAAATTTCTGTTATTTTTATGAAATTTAATTTTGAAAGAAAAATAGAAAGACTTTGGCCCAAAATGTTTGTTAACTTCATCTCGTTTCGAAAGCTTTGTGCCAGTCATAATTATGAAAAATAAATACAATACAACCAAGAGCGGATACAAAGGGGGGGGGGGGGATAAAGGGTAATTACCCCCCCCCTCCCCCGAGATTTGAAAAAAAAATAGTTTTTTTTCGAAAAAAAAATTTATTTTTTAATGTAAAATTTTAAAAGTTAATACTTAAAAATTTGATTTGTATTTATATTCTGGCAAACAAGTACAGAATGCGCCTTTAACTTACCGAAATTAAGAAAAAATAGTGTGCTGTGCGACCAATCACACCAGATTCCCCCCCCCCCCCCTCCCCCTCTGGATCCGCTCTTGAGTAGAACCTCGCTTAACTAGCACCTCATATAAAGAATAAAGAATTTTTTCAATTTTTTTTTGCTTTGGACACCCCTAATACAATTTTAGGTATCCCTGAATGAAAAAAAAATATATTTGTGATATTCTATAGTTCTTTGACTTTCTACAAATGATTCATTCATAAAAATCTGTTAATAATTAACAAAATTATAAACAAAACTGTTATCAAGTTCTGGAGAAAAAAAACACTTTGGCTGCCTATCTTTTAGGCGCTTTGCTCTCCATTTAGATTAGGGTCCGACCGAAACAAGATTTTCAGCCAAAACCGAAACCGAATATTCTGCCTCAACCTAAGTTTCGGCCGAAACCGAAACTTGTATTTCCTATAAAAAAATTTATATTTTTTTTTTTTTTTTGAAATTTTTTTCCCCTCCGTGAAAATCATTTTACCTTTTTTTTAGGGAGACAAAAATTTTTTCTCCTTCAAGTGCAAATCATTTGACCTTTTTTTTTTAAGACTCAAGTTTCGGCTACTTTTTGGCCGAAACCGAAACCATGATTTTTGGCCGAAACTGGCCGAAACCGTAACCGAAACCGAATATTCGGTCGGTTCCTAATTTAGATATATTCAACTATTTTGATCATAATTTCGTTTCTACTTGACACATTTTTACGAATTAATGATTTTTAGAAAGCCAAAGAACTATAGAATATTTTTGTTTCGTTCAGGGATACCTAAAATTGTATAAGGGGCGTCCAAAGCAAAAAAAGTGACTTTAAAAAATTTGATTTTTCTAAGTTTTTAGCCGTTTGCGGCACGTCTAAATGACCTCCGATCAAGGGCGGATCCAGAGGTGTTTCTCGGTGGCGGGGGTTAATCTGGTGTGACTGGTCACACAGCACACATTTTTTTCTTAATTTCGGTAATTTAAAGGCGCATTCTGTACTTGTTTGCAAGAATATAAATACAAATCAAATTTTCAAGTATTAATTTTAAAAATTTTACATTAAAAATACATTTTTTTTTTTCGAAAAAAGTATTTTTTTTTTCAAATCTCAGCCCCCTTTACCCCCCCTCCCCTTGTTTCCGCCCTTGCCTCCGATAGGGCTGAAACCAAAAATCTATATGTAGTATATAACTATCTGCATATTTTTAAAGGGTATCGTCATAAAAAAATCTTGAAAATGCAAAATAAAAGCTGATTTATAGCACATTTTCTATTAAAATTAATTTTTCTCTATATCTCTAAAACTCTGCCAGATGAAAAAATTCTAACTATATATCTGAATCAAGGGCGGATACAAGGGGGGGGGGGGTAAAGTAGGTAATTACTCCCCCCCCCCCCCCGAGATTTGAACAAAAAATACTTTTTAAAAGAATGCGCCTTTAAATCACCGAAATTAAGAAAAAAGTGTATTCTGTGCGACCAGTCACACCAGATTACCTCCCTCCCCCCGAGAAACACCTCTGGATCCTCCCTTGAACTGAATTCAGTATAAAAAAAAACGTACTAGATTCACTAATCAGATTTCTTGTGAAGAAAATTAATCACTGGTCATTTTAAAGTCAGAATGAAAAAAATCAAAAAGAAGATGCTTGTTGAGGTTATATTTGATTGATCGTAGATTATGACTTTTAGAAAAATACTGGCACTAAAAGATCATAAAACAAAGCTGGAATAGTTCTACAAGTTTAACAATCGGGATGTCGAGACGAAGTGTGAAATTAGACCCCCCCCCCCTCACAGAAGATCTGACTATTTATTGGGCAAAGATGGTAAATAATAAATCATATTTATTTAATCTCCAAATGGAGAGTAGCCAAAGAAATAAAGCTTATGAACCTGAGTTAATTAAAGACAACTCAGGTTCAAATCTACCGCCTGGTAAAATATTACCTAACAACAGCAACCCACTTACGTAGATAAACTCTCTAGCTGTAACCACAATGTTTTTACTTTCTAGAAATTTGAAATATTTTCTATTCTTTCATAGCAAATCCGATATTTAGTACTATGCCATATTTCATAATCTCTATATAAATTTTCTTCTTAGCTCTATATATTATTAGCACATTTGTCAGACAGACAGTCACTCTGTTTGTTTTTTAGATTGGCGTTGGATGATTTTTTTTTACAATTAATTTGCTCTTAATAAAATTTGGCGACAAATAAATTATTTTTTTTTTAGCGGCGCTATCAATTTCTGCAATCTATTTCTTAAAATTTCACCAAAATTTAGATTACCCGACATATCTTTTAAAGCAATAAATAAATACATTTAATTCGGATAAAATAAATAATAGATAGATTGCGTCTAGACAATAAGAGAAGAAGCTAGCCCGCCGACCAATGAATGTTATAATAAATAAATAAATAAATAAATCTTTTCAAAGGATCGCCCCGCCAATCACAGTTTGAATAATTTAATAGCTTTAGGCCCAACTAATACCACGGGCATTCGTTTCACTATTTTATCTCCGAATGTTTCAATTCTGTATAATTCAATTATTATATATATATATAGTTAAATAAATCGGATAATTAATATTCTCGTTTATTTATTGATAAACGTTCATTTTTTTCTTTTTTTTAGGTTCTGATGGATTTCAAATACTGTACTAATGCCTGTGAGCTAATTTGGTCCAGATAGATGTAAAAATCACAAAAATTTTGAAGAAATACCAGAATAATAAATTTGAAATTAGTTTTTGACAAAATCACCTTTCTTTGTATTCATCAATTTTAAAATTTTTTAGAGACAGTTTATTAAAAAAAAAAAAATGAATAAGGTACACGGTCGATTTTTAGTCGATGGATATAAATGCATTAAGTTCAAAGCAAGTGCGCACACAACACAACTGCAGATCAACTCGATTTTTTAATCAAATGCGATCGATATGCACTTTTGACAAAAAAATCGATCAACTATCTCTCAACTCCTATATTGTCATAGCTGCCTATTGAAGAGCGCACATGATCGACAGTTTAGTTGGCCAATTAAATTTCTCCTATCATGTACAAGAGTAAAGTGGTCTTCAGAAGATTTCAATGACAAAATGAGAATATACATTTCAAAGAGCATCTAAAAAATAATTGGGCTAATCTTTACTATAGGACTCTAAGCCACCCAGGGGGCGCTTCGAGGCCAGGTTAAGGTAATAATCTTTTTTTTTTAAACAACTTGCAGGAGTCCCGATCTAATTGTTTCGGTCTTTCGGTCGCAGTTCGGTTTCCTTAGGTTAAAAAAAAATATAAAGCAACTAGGGGATTCTCGGCTAATGTCAAAAGCGCCCCCTGGGTGGCTTGGAGTCCTATAGTAAAGATTAATCAATAATTGATTTTTGACTTTTAATCAAAATCGTTGGAGCGAATTTTGAGGAAATTGAAAAAAACTGAAAAAATACATCAGTAAAGTACCTACTAGTACTCTTTGGTCGATTTTGTTCAAAAGCTTCGTGTCACGTCCCATGGGGGTTAGGCACCCCCGCCTAACCTAAATATAAAATTTCAACCTACTTGCTCTTTTCGTTCATGAGATATTTTGTTCACACACAGACCATGTCGATTCAGGGGACCTCAAAACGTGTATATCCGTCAAAATCTCGACATCGAATTTTTGACATAAATCCAATACTTTCTCTCTCTATATATTAACATATATATAGAGGTAAGAATTCTAATTTATTTATTTATTTGAAATTCCTATCGGGATCCCCGTTTATTTCCCCGAGGTGCTTTTGTGCACGAAGACACACACTCAAACCCAACCGGCCTCTGGCCGTAGCCATCTACCGGCACCCCGTGAAGTTACATCATTTCCTATCTCTAACTCCTCCTCTTGTTTTCGTCTCTAGCTAGTGAACTAATCCTTATTTCTGGTTCCAACCGGCTCCTTATATCCAACCTCTTCTATGCTATGGAGGATGTCCTAGTTTGAGGAGGGACTCCCTCAGCACCGGCATGTAGCCTACTCCTTTCGAAGAATGCATCACTGAGAGGAAACCTTCTTTATGCCCCTTCCACAGGACGGGATGTCACAGCATTTCCCTCTCCTCGTAGAGTTGCCTGAGGGCTATTGTGGTGAGATCCAATATTCCAATCCAGTGGCTGCTTGAGGATTTGTTTACATTAAATAAATATTTTTATTTTATGAAAAATCCCGCACGCCCAGGATTTGAACAGGGATCTTCTTTGTAGAAGCCGACACCCTAGCTCACTACACCAGCGAGCCCCCCTATAGAGGTAAGAGAAAGTAATAATCTCAATTTATAACTAAATTAGATGATTGCCACTAGTTGGCATAAAGGTCTCGATGCACGAATCCTATTGAAAAGGAAAGCGAATGCCTCGTCTCTTTATCTCATCCATGACTTTGGCTGGCTAGAATTTTTTCTCTCATCACATCGGCCATCGGCTAATTTATACTTATTCTCAATTATTTTCATTATTTAAGGTCAGTAATGCATTTAAATATTTATTTAATTGGTTCAAGATTATTATTTTCAATTAAATCATTAATGAAACAAGTCAAATATTATAAACTCATGATTCAACAGGATAACCTTTGTCTGTCTGTCAAATTTTATTCTAATTTTTTAAATATTTCATCTCTTTTAATCATTTAATATTCATTTTCAATTTAATTTCGATATGTAAATTATATAAATTAAATAGATTACCGGTATTTATTTTATTAAATCATTGACTCCGCTTAAAATTTGACATTTAAATTTTTTCATTAACTGAAACAAATGATGTAATCACATTTCTTTATTTTTCTATTCATTATTTGAATTTTAAAATATTTTTATAAATAATTTATAAAATAATTAAAGTGTCATTCAATCTGAATATGTCAGATTCATTGCATCTTTACTTATCTTCTCTATTTTCAAATGAATTTTAATCACCCATTATTTTAACCGTTTAAATTTCACTTTTTTGGACTCAGGGGACCTCAAAACATGTATATCCATCAAAATCTCGACATCGAATTTTTGACATGATCGCAATACTTTCTCTCTCTATATATTTCATATATAGGGTAAGAGAAAGTAAAAATACTATTTCATATGCAAATGGAGTTTTTTCTTTTTATTATGGCCTCGGCCAAATGGTCAGCTTAAATTATAAACTAGTTAAAATTTAAATATTCTATTTGCAAATGTTATTAGAAAGATCAAGAATGAAAAGACATTTATAATATAAATTTGAAATGTTATTTATAATATAAAGGAAGATCTTTTCCATTGCATTAAATAATGTCTGCAAAATTTGAACTCATTTCCAAAACATTAACACGTGGCCCATCGCCTTTGAATTTTGAGAATTTTCAAATTTTCTTAAAACTAAACATTCCCTTTGATTTCCTCCACAAGGGACTTGATTAATTTTACATTCCAATCAAAGTAGAAATTTATTATTTAGAATCTTTTATTGATAAAAATTATCTTAAGGAATTCATTAAAGAACTAATAAAAAAAAGATAGATTTTTACTCAATTTTAATAATGTTTAAAGCATCTGAATGTTTAAATTCATTCTTGTATGGCTTAAATAAAAATGCCTGGACCCCTATATATATAAATTCATAAATAACGGATATCGTAAATGTCTTATATGGCCTGAGCTGCCGAAAAGACAGTGTGAATGTGTGTGTGAGTGTGAATGAGAAATTCATTCTTGTTCTTGGGCCATAGCACAGTAGAGTATCCTCCTCTTGTGCTAGGGGTTTAAATAATATCCCGTGGGCCAATTAGGATATAATAATGACTTGGGCCTTGAATTCTAATTCTAAAGAGAGATATATTAAATTGTTTCATCTGTCAAAGTTCTTCAGCATAAATCTGTTCATATTTTTAAATTCACTATTATTTGTCATCTACGATTATATAAAATTATATTTAACAAATGTGTGAGTATGTTTAGTCAAATTCGAATTGAGGTATTGAATATTAATATCTTATTTAAATAAATAGATCTAGAAAATTATTTAAATAAAATGAAATACAGGGTGCCGGAAGAAATTTCATTTACTCGATTTTAAAGTCCTCCTTAGCTAGTTATTCAACAAGGGATGATTTTAAGGGTGTATGATGGCCTTTTTAAGTCTTTTAAAAATGATTTAAATTTAATATTTAATCTAACGTGCGACACGGAGTAAAATTTCTCAATTTGGCCACGTTTTCAGTTCATATTAGAAAATACCTCCTGCATTTATCGTTCATATGATTTTAAGATTTGAGCTTAAAGAGCCCAGGAAAAAAATTGAAATTGAAATTTTAACCATGAAAATTATTTTTTGACGTGACAACGTCTTACAAATCATGTTAGAGGGGCATGCACGAAAAAGTTTATCAGTTTTTAGGCAAAAAAATATCGAAAAATAGCCCTACTTGTGCAACGCATAGCGACTTGACCATAAAAGCTATATTAAATCTAAATATAGTTTTAGAAAGAGTGGTTCAATACCCCGGGGTGTTTTTTTCTTTTTTTTGATATGAGGTCATTTTACCGCATGAGAGCACTCGGCGGGATTTCGTTTTTCGAAAATTTAAACCCCTGTAGATTTCGAACGGCTAATCAGATCTGATTAAATGAGATGTCATTTGGTGCAGAAAGATAACCTCTAATAGAATAAATAAAAAAATCCCGAGTAATTAACTCCAAAATTGGTTTTTTTCTCGAAAAACCTCATTTTTTAGGCAAAAAAATATCGAAAAATAGCCCTACTTGTGCAACGCATAGCGACTTGACCATAAAAGCTATATTAAATCTAAATATAGTTTTAGAAAGAGTAGTTCAATACCCCCGGGTGTTTTTTTTCTTTTTTTAGATATGAGGTCATTTTACCGCATGAGAGCACTCGGCGGGATTTCGTTTTTCGAAAATTTAAACCCCTGTAGATTCCGAACGCCTAATCAGATCAGACTAAATGAGATGTCATTTGGTGTAGAAAAAAATCCTCTAATAGAATAAATAAAAAAATCCCGAGTAATTATCGCTAAAATTAGTTTTTTTCTCGAAAAACCTCACTTTTTAAGCATAAGTCGCTCTTAATGGATTAAAAAAAAGCCACACCTGTCATATATTGTTTCAATGAAAATGTTTGCACATGTTTATTTATGAAAACAAACTACTAGTAAAAAAAAAAAACAATACCCACACAGCACGGAATATTGCAATCTTGCTCAATGTTGACAATATTGCGGCAATATTGATGCAATATTGCAGCTCAAACAGCAATATTGCTAGTTTGGAATATTGCCGCTGCAATGTTGCCAAGATTCGCAATGTTTCTGCAACATTGCTGCAATATTTTGTGCTGTTGGGGTACTTTCTCTCTTTATATTTCAATATAGGTAAGAGAAAAAAAAAATTTTGAAATCAAGCAAAAAGACGTTGTCACGTTAAAAAGCCACCGGCTGTGTAGAAGACACAGCCAACACCTAATTTTATTACAATTTTAAGATTGGAGAGCAATGGGATGGCAAAGGGCCCCGGGGATATAGTCCCCCTGCCCTCCTCTGTCTGCGGTTGTGAGAAAGCATTTTGAGGGGTGCTAGTCGATTTATAGAAAACTTTCTCTAAAATTTTATCTTTTTATTAATACGCAATAGATCAACAACTTGAAAATTTACAAACGTGAAAGGGATAAACTTTTTTTTTCCTAGAAACGTTATAGGCGGTGGGAGAGTAAAGATAGGACTATAATTTAACTATATTAGATAATCAAACAAATATTGCCTCCTTTGAAATTTATTAATAAGGAATCCTTTTTAAGGAAGTTTGAATAAAATATTCCTGTAGTTAAAAAGAATATTTGGAAAAAGGATTAAGGGATATATAAAACAATTGTTTGATAAAATAATCTTTTTTGTAAAATATGGTAATACAAGAAGATAAAAAAAAATATTAATAAATATTTCTTTGTTTCAGAAGAAGGAGCTTTTAGGAAAAAATCCATGTGAGTCATCCTTATGATCAAAGAAACAGCACACACTCCAATTTTTTTTTTTAAATTGTAAACACATCTGGATCTCCTCTATTGCTAGAGGTCGACTTCTCACTTCGTCATCTTCCTTGTCGTTTGAGCATCAACGTCTCAGAATTTTCACAATTTCATTTTCCTGGTAAAGGTAATTCTTTCTCTTTTAAAATCTCGGGTATAAAAGCTCCCTCATTTTATATTTTATTGTCATTTAAATCTACAAAGTCTCCCTCTCTCTCTTTTTTGATTCGGGATCCACCAGCTAGTTTTTTTGAATGGGTTTTTTACTTTCTGCCTTATGGATGTATATGTTAATTCAGGGTGGCTACAGGCCTGGAAAACCTGGAATTATCAGGGAATTTAATGGGATAGGGAATTATCATGGAAATATCAGGGAATTTTGAAAAGTATCTGGGAAATTTATTACAACTTTTTACTCAATAAATTATATCTGACACAGGGAAAAAATAATTTCTATATTATCGCGCATTCTAAAGCTATGTCAAATTAGTTATTGAATTGTTTTTGCTATGTGACTATTTTCCCGACACTAAAAAATTGTAGTAAGCCTTTTGCCCAAACAAATTTCATGGCTTAAGAAATTCGTTGTACAAATTTTTTTATTGTTATTAATCATTAAATTTCTTTAAAAAAAGAATATCAATTTTTTACTTTCTCTTTTACCTATATATGTTAATATATAGAAATGAAGTATTGATTTCATGTCAAAAATTGGATGTCGAGATTTTGAGGGATATACACGTTTTGAGGTCCCCTGATTCTAAAAAAGTTGTTTTTGCGACATGGACTGTCTGTCTGTGGGTGTGTCTGTGAACAAAATTGAAATTTTGTATTTTAGATCACACCCCTGGCACGTGACACGAAGCTTTTGAACAAATCGACCAAAAAGTTCTAGTACCTAAAATAAAAAATCTGGTGTGACTGGCGCACAGCACACAACTTTCTCTTACCTTCGGTAATCGAAAGTTGTGTACTGTGCTTGTCACACCAGATTTTTTGTGTCGACATATATTTAGTTCCCGACAGTACGAAACATGAATTCAGATGTAAAATTTATAAGTATGGGAAAATATTTAAATTCGGTTACCATGGCAACCATTTATTTCTCCTATCTTTCCTATGAAGCACAAGAGTAAAGTGGTCTTCAGAAGATTTCAATCACAAAATGAGAATATACATTTTAAAGAGAATCTAAAAAATAATTGATTTTTGAATTAAAAAAAAAATTGTTGGAGCAAATTTTGAGAAAATCGAAAAAAACTGAAAAAGTACATCAGTAAAGTACTAGTAATCTTAGGCCGATTTTGATTAAAAGCTTATTTTTCCGGTCCCGGGGGGTGTTTAACTTAAATATAAAATTTCAGCCTCATAGCTCAATTCCTTCATGCTTAAAATTGAACACACACACACCCACCCACCCACACACCCACCCACCCACCCACCCACAGACAGACCATGTCGCGAAAACCACTTTTTTGGATTCAGGGGACCTCAAAACATGAAGATCCATCAAAATCTCGACATCGAATTTTTGACATGAATCCAATACTTTCTCTCTATATATATATTACATATATTACATAGTTAAGAGAAAGTAATAGTTTGAAGTCAAGCAAATATAAATATTCCAATATTAGGATTAGAATTAAAAAGAATATTTGTGAAAGGATTAAGGGATAAATAAAACAATGATTTAATAAAATAATCTTTATTGAATAATTAATGATTGAATAGGATAAAAAATAATAGCTAAATATTTCTTTGTTTCAGAAGAGAGACCTTAGAAAAAAACATCCATGTTCGTCATCATTATTCATCATTATTATAAAATAGACAGCACACACGCAATTGCAAATTATTCATCTCGAGGAAGGAGCAAAAATCATCTCTTCTATTAGTGGGAATAAAAGGACACACACCCCTCATCTCACTCCAATTAAAGGGTATTTATCATTTGCATAAAGAGTCAACATTTTATTTTTATATCTTCTTTCTTAACATATATTTATAAAATTATCCTTTTTTTAATGATGAAACCAGAGGGTGATAAGGGGTGTACATTAGGGTGGTTCTTATTGGTGGTGAGAATTAAGGGTGGATTAATTAAGTAACTCTTTTAAAAATTATTTAAATTCAAATATATCTCTAATAAATAAATAAATACAAAAAATAACGCTTAGAAATATTTTATTTAATGGGTGGTGAGAATTAAGGGTGTTTAGTTTCTTTTATATTGTGTTGTTATTTGTCCAAATAAGACGTTCATCCCCCAAACTCATTTACTCCCCGTCTGGTCTTCATTTTATTAAGGTAGCCTAATGAATATTTTCCTATTGAATTAATTTTCTATTTTCTTTTTTTTTTTCTTTCTTAAAATATATTACTTAGGGTATATAAAATTATCCAATTTTTTAGATATAATGAATTCGTGTACCCAAGTGGAAGGGTGAGTTTATCAGAAGGCATGTAAATCACCTCTTCTAATAAATAAAATAGTATTTTTATTTAAAAATGAAATTTAAAATACTAATACAAAATTATATTTTTTGTAAAATTTTTACATTTAAGGAAATTGATTACTTTCTCTCCCTCCTCACCCTCCACCCCTATTGCTGAGAATTTAGCTAATAATTGAAAATATAAATTCTTAAAGTTTTATCCCTCGTCAATGATATAAATAATAACTATGATTAACATTTCGTTTTAAAACTATATTATTATTTTTGGTAATAATGTTAACAGAGGGTGGCAACATGTGAACATTTCCATTCAAATTAAAATATTATTATCATTTTTTATTTTTTTGTAAACTCTCTCTTTCTACGCACAAACACACGAATCATATTTAATAAGAAAAAATAATTTTTATTTTTTACAGGGGTGTCTATTGCTAGAGGTCGTCTTCTCCCTTCATCATCGTCCTTCTCGCCCAAGCATCCCCATATCAGCGCACTTCGAGCCTCTCTCTGCAAAAGGTGAGTTTTGACAACCAAATTTTTTCATTTTTTAATTTCATATCACAAATAATAATTTTATTTTCCTGGGATTCTCTCTATTTTAATATCTCGAGTATAACAACCCCCTCATTTTATAATATTAATATTTGAATATCATTTAAATCAATTAAAATAAAATATAGTGGAACCTCGCTTTCCAGAATCAAACTCGTAAAGCAAAACACTCGTTATGCGAAACAATTTTTCTCACATAAATTAATGTAAAATATGTTCATGCGTTTTATGTCGAATAAATACTCTCTTATAGCTCTTTTCTTCGATGCACAGGTTTAATAAACTTTTAACACAAAAAATTACAAATTTATTTCCTGATTACATTAATAACAATATAACACAAGTTTGAAAAAATGGGAGTTCACAAGAGTCCTACGATGCTATATTAAATTAAATTAATTTTTTTTTTTGTAAATTGTAATCTCTAAATTTAGCTTGTATTTTGTACTCGTTATGAGAAAAATCGCTAGTTAAGCGAGTCATTCTTTTACATTTTTTTAATTTTGCTCGTTATACGAATTACTCGTTATGATAGGTGCTCGTTAAGCGAGGTTCTACTGTATTAAAATCAATTAATGAATAAAATTCCATTTCTTTTTCTCATTAAAACATTTTAGAATTTTATATGAAAATTAATTTTTCTTGCAGACTAGTGTAGGCGTAATCTATTCGTATTTTACTTGAACAAGTAGCTTATTATTATTATTATTATTATTATTTTTATAAACAAATAAATATATTAATATATTTGGTGGCTGCACCTCCAGGGTTGTGAGAAAGCATTTTGCTTTTTAAGGGGGTTTGAATAAAATATTCCTATATACTGTAGTTAAATAGTATATTTGGAAAATGGATTAAGGGATAAATAAAACAATTATTTGATAAAATAATCTTTATTGTAAAATATGGTAATACAAGAATTAAGTAAGTCTTTTAAAAATTATTTAAGATCGAATATATCCCTAATAAGTAAATAAATACAATAAATAACCCTTGGAAGAAGTTTATTTAATTGATGGTGTGTTTTAAGGGTGGGTAAATAAAGGAAGTCTCTTAATAATTATTTGTTTTCGAATTAATTCCCAACGGAATAAAACCCCCGTTAGTTTGCAAGTGATTTTATAAATAGAGAATTTATTTTATTCTTGGGCGTTCAGAGAGGAATGCTATTTCTCTATCGATCGATGTCTGCTTGCTTGCTGGTTGCCTATATGCCAGTTGTATTCGAGACGAGACACGACTCTGTCATTTGGGATCCTCTCTCTCAATCTCTCTCTCGTGGGTGTAGTTTCTTTTGATATTGTGTGTGCAAATAAGACGTTCATCCCCCAACCTCATTTACTCCCCGTCTGGTCATCTTATTATTACGGTAATTAATCTTTTCATATCTCATTTGCATAACAAATTAAATTTCTATTTTCAATTTTTTTTTTCTCTCTTAAAATCTCTCTTTACTACTAAAAATATACTTATAAAATTATCCAATTTTTAAATACAACGCCATGATGAAGTCGTGTACCCCAGGGTGGAGGGTGAGAAAGGATGAAAATCACCTCTTCTTATAAACAAAACAGTATTACTTCACTAAATTTTAATAGAAAATTATTAATTATTTTTTTTTTTTTATTTTTTACTTTTAAGCAAATGTGTTACTTTCTATTCCTTGTCACCCACCCTCCACCCTTCTAACCGAGAATTTAGTTCTATATTAGGAAATTATTATTAATTAAATGAAAATAGAAATTCTCAACTTTTATCTCTTGTCAGTGTAATAAGTGAGATTTTTAGAGGTGGAATTTTTTTTTCCACTGTCTGAATGCATTATTTTCTTAAACAGTTTCTCCACTCGCCCCCTTTAATTACAAGTTTCATCAATTCAGTCGATTTTACTTTCTCTTTATTATTTTTTTTAATTTGTTTTTATGACTATGATCGATCGAAATGACGACGTTCCCGTCAGAATTTTTTTCTATTTTATGTGTTTATTCATTTTGTGTGGTATGGGTTTGTTTGTTTATCGTCCGTCTCCTTTTTGGAAATATTATAGTGAAAATTTGAATTTTTACTGCAATTCATTCAGATAATATAATAGCATTTCTCTTTATTTACAGTATATAAAAAATAATTTTTTTTTTTTTTTAACTAGCTCCGTACGCGGTTGATTTTAATTTGAAAGTACTTTTCGTCTAATATAATAAAAAGATTTTTTCTCTTCGATCGGTAATGTAATGTATTAATAGGGGTGTTTTTTTCTCGAGGTGGTGGGTTAAAATAGCCATTTAATAAAATAAATTATATAAAATTCTTTATCATTTAATTTAAAAAACAGACAATTTAAAAATATCTTAATTTTTCTAATAAACTTTTCGATTATTCATCCACTTTAACAAATAATAATTAAATATGTCCAAGAGGGATGGAGGGGGCAAATTTCTTGAATATACTCATCTATTCATTTCTATAAAATTTTCCATAAAAATCACTCAATTTTCTTTTTAAATAGAAAGATTTGTTAAAAAAAAGAAACAAACCCTTAAGAAAATTGGACAAAAGCCAATTATTATACCTTTCAAATTAGAAACAAATCAAGTAGCCACTTATTTAAAAAAAAAAATTATTTTTTATTAATCCGTTA